>JAWNKX010000226.1:0-157636 GCA_035041755.1 Cacoxenus indagator | reverse complement strand
TTTGACCAACCAGTTTACTTATGTTTTTAAGCTCAGCTTTATTGCTGCCAGGAGCAATGTTAACAAAGAAGAGGCTCATAGATAGTCCGGTGGAGCGGTTTATGGGGCAGTGCACATTTGAAGCTATATGACCCAATTTCTTGAGAGAGTCGGCGATTTGGTTAGGGGGTGTGTCGAAATGCAGGCTCTTAATAACGATTTTGTAAGGCTTTTCTTCTTTCAGCTGGTATGTGTAATATTCGACATTAAGTTTGTCAAGGTTACTTTGGATCACGCGGTAAGTGTCGCGATCCTTGGCATAGATCCGAGTAAGGCCTTCCACCGAAGTTCTTGTATCGTTATTAACTGGGCCGACAAAGGTATTGAGCATATTTTGCAAATACTGGTAACTTTTAACTCCATGTAAAGTTATTGGTGGAGGCTTAGATTGGTTTCCGTGGAAATTAGCACTCCTAGCAGCCGTTGTAGAGTCTGAATGTGCAGAGGAGGAGAGGATGGAGCGGCGTCTTTGTTAAATTTTGTGGAGCTGATTTTGTGCCCACGCGCTGCAGATATGTTTGTTAGCGGAGAAAGAGAGTCAACGGAAACGATTGGTAGAGTCTTTCCCATGACAGCCAGTTGAGCCGTCAATATGACATTGCCTGAGCTGTAGCTACGTGGATTTGGATACTTAACAGATGGTGGGGAAAGTGTCTTGCTGAACTTTCGCTTTACTCGTTTTGTTTGAAAGCAGCGCACATTAAAACTGTCAGTAACAGCTGAGTAATGTTGCTGCTCAGATATCATTATAGGCGCTGTTGTTGTAGTGGTAGTAGTTGTAGTTAGAACAGCTGTAGCCGTTCACAAAAGTAGTGAGTGTTGCAAAATAAGCATTTGCTTCGTTATAAGTGACAGCTGTTACAGATCGAGATGGCTTAACAGTGACATCCAGTGTAGGGATGCAGTTCACAATGTTATAGCCATGGATGAAGCAGATATTGTTAGCTGTGCAGACTTCGACAGTGCTGACAAAAACGTTCGAGGTTGCCATATATAGGTAGCTTGAAAGATTTGGAGATGAATAGCTACTGTAAGACTCAGTGACATGAACGTTGTAGTTGCAATAGCTTTTATCGCACATGTTCTAAGTCAGTACAGGCAATATAGCCTAACTTATAAAAATTGATCGGATGCCCCTTATGGGCACAATAAATATATTACAATTAATTGAACAATAAGAACTTAATTTTTTGTCACCTTGGTAAACTTGTCGACATATGTAAGTTAATTATTTACACAGTTTCACGCACACGAGTTAAGCGCACCACCTCGCAGTTCAGCACGCGACTTGCGAATCAAAAGTTTTAGAGATGTATTCAAAATATTCATAAGGAAAAGTGGGTGAAAAAACCTTACATATAAAGTAACTTAAAACTAAAATAAGACTACAATTAACTAAGACAAGAGATTGGTACAATCAAAAGTTAATTTAAGGAATTAGCTTAAGTAGCATAGATCAGCACTAGAGATAGTAATTTATTTTCTCAAAATAAAAGTAGATAGGGCTAAGCCGACCTTTCGGCAATCAAGCATATATCTGCCTATGTATGGAGTGTATAAGTGGGGAAATAACATGGTAAATTTGGCATCATTTTAAGTATATTGTTTTGCGCTCTTTGCAGTTTCATACGATGACTCGCTGCACAGTCACCCCAGACTTCCATGTAGCATCATAGGGACGAAAATGGTTTTAAATATGATTATTTTATGTCTCAATGTTAGTTTTGATTTTCTATTTATGAGGATATATAAAGTTCTGATTAATTTGTTTGTTTTGTCTAACGTTTTGCTAAAACACTTAAGCACTGGCAAACCAACCCTTTGGCCTACTGACAAAAAAAAAACCTAACTGCCATATAATTAAAAATATTGATATATGAAAGCACGCAATAAAATCAAGACTATATTTATCTTCATACCATACTCCGATCCAACTTGACTACCAAAACAACGTATTAACTGAACGTAAAATCAACAAGATATACAATCATTGCAATGACTGGGAAACTTACAGAGATTATATTAAGCGATCGCTGCCGTTAAACATTTCAATTACAACTAATTGCGACATAGAATCAGCAGTGATTGTCTTCAATGATGTAATCGAGAAAGCTTCACTACAGTTGACTCCTACACATACGAGCACTTAGCGCAATGCTTTCACTCCGCCTTCCCTTCGACGGCTTATCAACAGAAAAAGAAAACTTAAGAAAATTTTTCAAACAATCAGAGCCCTATCTGATAAAAAAAATACATCAAAGTGACCAAGGAACTGAAAAAATATTTAATCGGACAAACACGAGAACAACAAGAAAGGTATCTCCAAAACTTAAACCCGAAAAGATGCGAAAATGACAACCAAGACAATTCACAAACCAACACTGAAAATGGACGACGGGACATGGGCTAGAACAGACCTTGAGGAAGCTACAATATTATCCAATTATTACGAGTGTGTATTTGCGGAGAATAATACTATCACTGATGACTCACAACCTCCTCTGAACGGAAGTCGTTCAATTGAAGCACTAAAGAAGATCTCTACGAAAGAAATACTTGCAACTATAAAATACGATATTAAAAATAAAAAAGCCACAGGCTACGACAAAATAAACGGACTATTAGTGAAAGAATGTGCTATGGAAGCACTAGACTACATATGAAATATATTTAATTCGGTATTAAGACTAAGACATTTTCCCAGTCCATGGAAAGTTGCCGAGATAATAGGTATTCCTAAATTTTAGAAAGACTACAAAAAAGCTTCCTCCTACAGACCCATAAGCTTGCTACCCGTGCTGTCAAAAATTTTTGAAAAACTTCTACGTGAGAGACTTCTCGTTTTTCTAAGACGTAGTCAATTAATACCCGACCACCAATTTTGATTCCGACGTAATCATTCTACGATTCAACAGATTCACCGCGTAACCCACAAAATACTTAACGATATAGATGACAACAAATTTTGTATTGGACTATTCCTAGATGTCGAGAAAGCCTTTGATAAAGTTTGGCACCAATGTGACTCAAATTCTGTCAAGCTGCATAGAAGGCAGATACTTTTATGTTAAGTATAAAAACGAATACTCAACACTTCGCCCCGTAAACACAGGAGTTCCCCAAGGAAGCCTTCTTGGACCACTCCTCTACAATTAATACAAAGATAACAATCGAAAATTGTACGTAAAATTACAAACGCTGACTGGTATATCACAAATTTGACATACACAAAAACTTCCAGATTTCCACAGTGGTTGAAGAAATAACTAGTTTAAGTCGGAGATACCAAACAAAAATAAGCCAACATACTAACAACGAGGTGAATACACTGCCTCTGCCCGAGCTCTAGAAAAGACGCAGACTTCGCCGGTCAAGGCCTGTCGACCGGATCTAAAATAAAACCTAAATCATTGTAGTAATAGTGTGAGAAGGTGTTTATATGTATATATTTAGCATTAGAACTACTCAAAAATGATCACAAACATAATTCTTAAGCCACCTGTATTTTATCTTCCCCGTAAGCTTTATTGTCACCCCTCTATACATTGTGAAAACGTAGTACTAAGAGTCCAAATTGTGTTGACAGGTACATGTCAAGGGGAAATAAAAATAAAATTAAAAAAATAACTTGCAAGCTGAAGGTTAGTTTTTATCAAAATAAATTGCTGTCATTCCACATAATGGGTTCAGAATTTATTAGTAGGTTTGTACTAGGAAGAAAGGTGAGCTTTCACTTCGGGGAGAAGTAGGAAGCGTTTGATTTCTGGGTGTTCAACATGATTTTCCATTTGTGGATGTAATTGGCGAAAATGTGGAGCGCATCTTCCAAGATAATCTATATCTCTCTACAGCTATCTGCGGAGCAATAAAGGGCAGTGTCATCAACAAACCTGAGATTTTACAGAGGTTTGGTATAGGAACATCATAAGTATAGATATTATAAAGAGTGAGTCCTAAAACGGATCCCTGAGGGACGCCGATAGAGATCAATCAACCTTTTGCTTGACTCGACGCAGTCCATGTCAACCCAAAAGTACCTGTCCGCTAGATGATTCCCGTTCTTGTGATGATTTTGTAAGGTACATTGAAGTACCAATGGTGACGAGTTTATGTATTAGCCCTTTATGCCACACTATATCGAACGCAGCCTGCACATCGAGAGTCACCATACCCACTAACATTGTGCATTTGATTTTATTCTTAATAAATTCTTTGGTGTTGCAGAGCGGGTGAATTCAGCTTAGATTTGCACTGAAGCCAAACTGTGAATTGGGGAGTATATTATTTTCATCAATAAAAGCATTTAATCGAGCAGTGGAATGATCCGATAGAGAGTCGGTGAGGTGATGTTTTCCTTCAAAAATTTCACTCAATATGATGGCTTTTCTCTCTGGTTATTTTGACAAAAACTTGGGATGGACTGTTTTTTTTATTTTTAAGAATGGTTAGAAGTTATTTTCCAGAAGGGATTTGAATTATTATTTAATTAAGAGAGTTTCTTATTCCAGTTGGAAAAATTGATGCTCGAGTAGTTGTTCTTTTATTTGACGGTTCAAATTATTAAGTCTAACTTTGAGGATATGTTTTCTGGTTCTATTCCATTGCCTATTAACAGAGTTCCTTATTTTAATGGGCTCTCTCATTTTTTCGGGATAAACGGTACGGAATTCTCTATTTTGGGGGTGACTTAATCAATTACACTACGAATAGTCAGTGTCATAAAGTCAATGGTTGATTGAGAATACGTCTGAACTGCTTCCAATTAGTTTTTAAGTACTGCACATAGTGGGAGAAGAAGGCAAGTATAGTTTTGATAAAATAGGTAAGTGGTCCGATGATAGGTAGAGGATAGATATAGAACAGTTGGCTCTAGTTATGAAGAGATGAAATATAGAAGCTTTTGCTTTCAAACATTGTGGAATATACATGGGATCTTTGCTATAAACTATACTAAAGTCGCCACGAATATATAGTTCACATAAAATATTACCCCAACAGTTCGCTTTGAGGCAGTTCTACTGCCGGTTACGACAGTTAAAATCGACACCTAGTAAGTATTGCCCCCTAATTCGATGGAACATAAGTAGGTCTGATTTGAAGTTTTCTTTTTTATGCTTGTTATCTTTCACGAATATGCAATTATTAGTCAGGCATTTCGCAGATGCTCTGGGAAAGTACGCATAGTATATTTTTAGGGAGGTCTTTCCTATAATTTCAACCTCAATATTTTCTATAAGATTAGTGTCAATTTCAGTTAACTGTTTGTGTTTAATCCCATTCTTAACAACAATGGCTACTCCGCCACCTCTGTGGCAACTTCGGTCCTTCCTGTATACAGAGTACCCAGGTATAAAGAAATTTTCATGGGCGGTTAGCCATGTTTCATATAAAAGGCAGATGTGCACTTGGTTAGCGCTTAAGAAGTGTAAAAGTTCAAGTCTTTTACTTAGTACGGAACGGGCATTCCATGCCATTATAATAGGGAGTGAAATAGAATTATTCATCTGAGTACACAAACTTAATTGCTAATTGGGTAATGATATTAAATTGTACTCCTTTATTTGTGCAAAGGCTTAGCTTCTCCAGTAGTTCACTTAAAAGAGTGTTTATTTCAGCGGCGGAAAAAAGAGCGGGAGATGTACCTGGTATAGTAACATTGTTGATGTTGCCGATGAGAGCTTACTTATAGATTGCTGAGCTATTAGTTAGATAGGTGGTAGGGGGATTATTGTTGGTGGATTGTAAGATTGTAAGAACTGTTGATTGCAGGTTTCCACGGCTGCTGAGTTAAAGGTGTAAAGTGATTCCCAAGGGTTCCAGTATGATCTTTGGTTTTATGGAGGTTACTGACTATTCCATAATTTTTTTGGAGATTTTAAATCCAGGAGTGCGTTTTCCGTTTGAATTTCTTCTCATTATCATAGATTGGCATGATATATGACAGGGGCACGTTGGGTCGGTGGAGGTGTGATCGCCTTTACAGTTCGCACAGCGATGAACATCTGTTTTAGAGCAGAGAGTTGACTTGTGCGGCCCAGCATAGTAAGAGCAAGAAGTTTTGACACTGCATGTACTAGAGCCGTGACCGAACAGTTGTCAGTTATAGCATTGGGTGATTTGGTTCATTAGTTTGGATTTGAACTCCCAGCGTACTTTCGTGTTGTTTATACAGGAGTGATTTGTGCGCAGTTTCTTGAGTGATGTAGAAACGTTTTCAAAGTACGCTACATACAAAAGCAGATTGTAACCAGCTCGTGTAGTTTTTTCTATAGTCTTTATCAAGGTCACGCCAAGAAAGGATGTTTTTACAGTCTCGCTGCTTAATTTCTCAAGTCCAGAGAGAACTGCTTTATAGGGCCTTGTTTTTCTCATCACATGGGAAAATAATTCAATTTTCTTATCCTGCATTGAATGACAAATCCAAGTTGAAGTGCTCAGTTGTATTAAGAAATATTTTGATTCCAATGGATATGGATTTGACGGAATAATCTGATATATTTGCTCCTTTGGTTAGGTCATGTACCGTGCTGGACGATTTTTTAAGCACCGTTATAAATGGTGGTAAAATAGGTTTAACTGAAGCGGACAGTTCATCTTCGTCGGCTGAGTCAGTGCTGCAGTCATCAACATCAATGGTTTGCAGAGGCCGAAAATAGTTGGTATACTGATAATCAGAAGAGGTCATGTTTTTGGTCTTATTTGAACGCGGTATTATTAATTTTCGTTTAGCACAAAGGGTGCTAGACGATAAAAGAGCAACAGAACTGTATCGCTTAATGTTTGTGTATATGCGAATGTGAATGTAAAGAGGGAAAAAAAGAAACCGTATACAACGCGAAATAATTGTTGACAAACGAAGTTTTTAGAACAATCTTTAATTTTATAAATTATTATCTTTACTTCACTTGACAGTTAAGTCGATGAGACTGATTATTATAAGGGTGCATCTCGTTCTTAGGTAACAAAGCGTCGCGTAATCTTCCACCAAGCCGTAAGATGTGTTCGTCAGTGTCAAAGTACGGTTTCAAGGGCAATACAGTACTGTCCTTCTTCCGTCAGACAAAGCTTTCAACTCTGCAGGGAATGAACACATTTGAGCAAGACGAACTGCTAATATAAGCCCTATAGCCAATTCAGTTGGCGACATATGCTCAATTGTGCGATTCGACAATTGCTCAGCCATAATTTTATATAAAATATTGTATGTATGATAGAATAGGTATCAGTTTTATATGATTAGTAGGTCTAGAAGATCGATGGCTCAGAATGTTTAGTGATTGTCATAGCATGCGTATTATGTCTTCGCTTCTCGTTTTCAAGATTTGATCTTAATTCTCCCTCACATGACGCATAGGGCTAATTCTCATCTGCGTCTTTTAACCAATTTCGGCAAATGTAACCAGAGCGGGCACGACACTAATCTGGAATAACTCACTCCTCGGCTCAGTAGGATTGTCTTCTTACGCTAAGCGTCGCCATTGCGGATTCTCCGTTAACTCTATAATTTGATAGATTCGAATTTCCACGAAAGTCTTCCAGCGCTCTGGGTCTCCTCGAATAAAACTTAGGGTGATCGTCGAATCAGACCAAGAAACAACTTCTGAATGATTGACATTGATTTTCAAATGAATTTTGCAATAGCTTTTGGCAGCTGTTACGGCTGCGCATACTTCTGCTCGAGGTATGGTCAGATGTGGTTTAATAATCGTGACTCTACATTTCGCATGACTTAGCATGACTTAGCATGTCATTAAATTGTTTGCAAATTTCGCGCTCATTAATTTGGGGATAATGATATAACCTTGAGTAAACGGGGCGGTAACTATTAGTCGTAATTTCATGTTGAATAATGTCTGTATAGGTAAGCATTGGTCCTTCTATGAAAATCAGATCGCTGAATAAATGTAGCATTTTTTTTAGGGCTTGCTGTTCTTGGTCGTTTAAACCAAGGCATAAATTATTGTGAGTGTTTTGATCCATATTGACTTCTTCTAGAATATTTATTTCGTGATAAGAATACGGCTGAGTCTGGATAAATTTTTTTTGTTAAAATATTCTGTCCGATTATAGCGTCAAAATTCTTGTTTTCAAAGTCTGTAAGTTTCCATTGTCGCATTTTCGTTCAATTCTAAATGAACCTCGGTCATAATTTCATATTTTACGTTTGTAGAGTTGTTTTTGGATGAAAATGAAACATTGTTTTTTAGCAGTAGTCTCTTGTATTGAGGTAGTTTATTACTGTCTAGTAGAGAAGTGGTTGAACCTGTGTCTAGAAGTGCAACGAGTTTGTCATTATGGATGGTCAACTCTATCAATGGTAATGATTTCCTGAGGCTGTTATATGAAAATTTACTTATTCGTCATAATTCTGGTTAGAGGAGGTCTCTTGTTGTTCTATTTGCAAGTGGTCTATTTCCATAGGCGAAATATTGTTGTTGTTAGTAGTTGGGTGTTGTGAATGTCCACGATTACTATAATTTGTCTTTATTTCTTCGTTGAATCGGTGGGTTTGGCTGTCTTTGTAAATATGAATTTCTCTTTTGATTTGGTTGACTTAATTTTGATTTGGTTGTTTTGTTGGTATGCTAGATATACATATTATCAATACGGTTGTTAGGGTTTACTACGTTATTATTTCTTTGTTGATTATTACGAGGTCTACTATCACCACAAATTAGTCCTTTCTCCCCAAGAAGGCCAAAATCATCTCTTACATTAGTCCATAATTTATAATAACGGAAGCTAGGTTTACGTCGATGTTATTCAGAAATATACGCATTAAAACCTTCTCAACACGTTCTGGTTTAAATTATTCTGGTTTCTCATCCTCAAATTCATATTTTTCATTCATTTTAGATCCAATATTACGAAGGTACTTAAAATAGCTTACAATATCAGTATTTAAGGCCGAATGTACGTACACGTCTATATAATTCGTCAAAGGATTCTTTGACGCCGACGTTTTTGATGAGCGCCCTCTTGACTTTCCGCCATTGTGGATTAGTCCCAGAGTTCGTAAAATATGAATGGTCCTTGGACTTTGTTTAGTATTGCGCTCTGATGAATGTAATCAGCAGCGGTCTGGTTGTTGCTGATTAGAGCTTGTACGGTCTCTACTTCCCTGATAAATGATGATAGAGCATATGAACTGTCTCCTCTAAACTCATGAATGCTCTGTGCGTCCTGGATTATCTCTCAAAGTGAATGCTGGAATGCTGAAATGCCGTTTTTTTAACTCGAATTGCTATCGGTTTCACTCAATTGTTTTTAATTTCAACAAAATTCCACTCATTTTTGGCTTTACTCGATTGTTAAGGGTCAATAAAATTTCGCTCACTGTTGGTTTTACTCAATTCAGTTTTCACTCAATTGTTTTTCTGTCATATACTTGAACTCGAAATATACAAGATGAATAAAAATGAAATAAAAAAAAAATTACGTCTTTTTCGTTTCTTTATACTCTTTTTTTTCTATTCTTTTTAGATATGTTCGCTTTTTATCACGTAGACACAAATTGACGGATTTTTTCAACTCTTCCTTCGTACACTGTTCATTCAATATGAATCCGAATTAATGCAAATTTCCAGATTCGTTTGCTTTTATAGCCAACTGTTGTACATATATTTGTATTTAAATATATAATTTATATATATATTGTATTTGAATATTATGCATTAATGTAACTTTATCTTAGTATAATTTATGTAACCTTAGTTACAATTTAGCTTTCATTTTAACTTAGCTTCCGCAAAAAAATTTTGTTCAATGCCGACAATGTATGGTAGAGAAGTGGTAGGTATGGAAGTTACTCAGGCGAAGGCAGCAACGCGCCGGTTCCTTCCTAGTAAATGATACAACTAAATTTGCAAAAAAATTATTTAAATAAAATTTCAAATAAGTTAGTTTAAATTAATGGTATAAAATGAATTTAAATGTAAAATAAAAAAAGAAGATGGTGATCAACAAGTCTGAAGCCAGATCAAGAGAAGCAGGCGCCTATAAGCAGATTCCACGGGAAAGAGCAAACAGCAAATAAGTCTAATAGGAGATGTTGCAGCATTCGGTGTTGAAATTCACGAGCTGACTATTGTCAAAGAAGAGGCGCTTGACAAAAAATTGGGAAAGTGTTGAAAATTTAAATAGAGCCGAAAACGAAAATGGCGACATACCCACCATTTCAACTAGTTAATAACAAATCCGCTGAAGAAGAAAAGATTACCTTAGTGCGGAAGGAGGCTTGGTGCAACAAGAAAACAGAAATCGTTTGGGGTCCTTTAAAAAGAATTTAAAAGAATTTAATAATACTTGTTTTAATTTTCAATATTGAATTCAAAAGAATATTTTTGAGAAGATTGGCGTTCAAAAAGCCATTCCTGAACACCAATTCTATTTTAGGTCCTAACAGGGAACGCCGGAACAACTGCATCGAGGCGTTAATTACATACTAACTGCGCTTGACACGAAACAATATTATTCTTAGACGTCAAACAAGCATTTGATAGGGCCTTGATCGATGGACTTTTGCAGAAATGGAAAGTGCTCCTGCCTGGGAAATAGTTTCTACTCATGCTAAGCTTTCTGCAAGAATGAACCTTCTCCTCGCCGGTAAGAGACGAAACATGCATTACCACCATTACAGCATGACAGCCGGGGTCCTACACTGGAGTGTCCTAGTTCCGGTCCTCTACTCCCTATACACTTCTGATATGCCGACAACCTGAGATGAGAAATTATAAACTTATGGTCACAGCAAAATTAATTTGGTTTCAGGTTCTTTTAAAGACATCATTATATACAGTTTTTTAAGAAATTGTTTTGATACCATAAAAAAAAACTATTTTACAACTTTTAGTCGAAAGAAAAAATTCTATATGCTTTTTTTAGAATTTTTGTTTACTGATTATGTTTAATAACTTAATTTCTATATATGAATATCAAAAAGTTGCACAGCGCTAACAAAGAAGCAGATAAAGAAAGAAGAAACCAAAATAACTGCTATTTTTGGGTTGGACCTCTTCCAGGCATGATGCGCCTGCCATTGCTTAAGTCATGCAAACAATATTTTAGTCCATCTATTTCGTCCGTGTTAAAATTTTTCTCATCACTTAACATAAATTTTTCAGCAAAATTCAACCCTTTCTAAATTTAAGATTTCCCTCCTTTACAAACTACTTTCTGACCCTACTGAGATGACAATCAAGACTAAGCCAGCCACAATTTTCGATTAGAAAGCTCCCGTTTTGGACATTTTCTTTAAAGCTGCACAATTTCGCCTACGAGAAATCTTTGGAGGGCGGCCAGAACGGTTTTTTGCCATAATTTTCCAAACGACGTGACAAAAAATTGTTGACCACTTTGTGAGATTGATTGATTTCATTTGCAATCTGTCTTTAATTATTGCCACACCTTCTGAACTCCATTATTCGATATTTTTGCACCTCAAACTTTTGCCGCGCGGAAAATTTCAGACAGAATTTCAAATTTAGGATTTTATGTTTCATTGCCATCCAATTTATTTGCGCTCAAAATACTTCAAACTTGTAAAATTTAACTATTTGGCGAATATATAATTATTCGCATTTCGCAAACTACTATTCTGAATATTTTCTTAATAATTGTAATTTAATTAATGATTGCAAACTAAAACAGTGTTGTGGGCAGTAATTGCGCTGGTAAGAGTGGCAGTTCAAATCCTAACATCTACAACACCCCACTTTTGTAAATTTTAGTCTTTTTTACTCTCTTCTGCTAATGACCGACGTTTACACACTTGCTTATATTAACTCCGCGCGCATCTTAAGGCGGATTTTAAAATTCATTTAAAATTCATAAATAAATTGTAATTCAAGGAGAACACAGCGTTTTTCTTTTTTGTTACGGTATGAAACAGGGAGCACACACCAGTGCTTCCTCTAAACATTAGTGGCCCCGACGTGACTTCGTCGCTTTGGTTCGTCTCGCGCTATCTGCATACCGCTGCAATAGCCACATAATTGCTATTTTTGTGATGTAGCAATTTCGCTTATCTTGTGCACAAAGTGGTGCCAAGTTCATATATTCTTCGTGTGCGAACATAAACTCTTAATTTATATCATCTCACGTGTTCGCAATTCTAGCAGAAGCAAATTTGAAACCAGTCTCCAGATTGATTAAGTCTCATTTTCGCGTCTCTTTATGTGCTGACTGTAGTTATATACATAACGTGAGTGGCATACCTAACAGACGGTAAGAAGACACCGTTTCTCTCAACGCAGGCCGTACACACATAAGCACATACATACAGACAGTTGCACATAGCAACGGCACTTACTGCAGCACAGTTCGCTGTTTTAGTTCGCGTACATACACACCGTTTTTGTGAAAGCACCGCTTTTCAAACGAAATGCCGCACAAACAGAAATCAAATTCGATCATTGCATTTTACGTCGAAAAGTGAAATTCAATGAGCCGTCATATAAATGCGTTAAATGAATTTTTAACCTCTGATCAACTTGTGAAACTTGATGAGGCTGAGCTTTCGGTACGGATGGATTTCGTCTATCGTCTGATGATCAATTTCAATGAAATGCGGTCGATTTTGTAGAAAGCTAATCCCGGTCCGTTTCAAACTACCGATCAGTTTGAATTCTCATCAATTTACCTCACTGTACCTCACACTCAGATGCTCTCGTTTTCTAAATTTACCCACCGCTACACACTGCCACAAATTGCACCTTTGCTTTAATTGCTTGCGCAAAGGCCATATGGTGCAGCGCTGTAAATCGAACAGCTGCAAACATTGTCAAAGTAGGCATCATTCGTTATTGCATTTAAATTCTAACGCACCAAGCGTCGTTTACGGCAACAATGCCTTCAGGAGAAGCCTCCACTCTTAACCAGAGAGCAGCGCAGTCAACGCTTGTGTTCTCAGCACAATCTAAATCTCCACCCAAAGTTTTGCCTAGTTTTGTGTTACTTGCCACGCGATCATTCGCATAAAAAACAGAGCGGGTATGTTAATTCCTTGCCGCGTAATCTTGGACTCAGCATCTCAGCTGCATTTTATAACCTCTCGACTCGCTGGTCAGCTGCAGCTTCGAGCTGTACCCGCGCATATAACAGTCTTCGGCATAGGAGATTCAAATCTCGCTGTCCACAAGTGCGTCGACATCATGATAGAATCGCAAGGTGGAAGTTTTCGCTCTGCTGCCCCGGCCATAATCACACCAAGCATAACCGACTATCAGCCGAGGTGTGATTTAAACATTTCAACCTGGAACATACCAAAAAATATAAAATTGGCAGTGCCACATTTCTCATCATCGCAGCGCATAGAGATGCTGATTGGCGCTGTCTCATTCTTCGACCTCATATGCGTCGGCCAAATCCGAATAGCAAATCATCTTCCAACCTTGCAAAAAACAAGATTGTGTTGGGTTGTTTTGGTGGCATATTGCCCACACCTACGAATCACACAGCGCTAACAACCATCAGAAAAACATACAAACGGCAGGGAAACGATGGCTCACTAAACGATCTGGCGCACTTCACAGATTCAAGAACTTGGAAAGAAAGTTGCAAAAGGATGAGCCTACGAAAGAGCTATGAGCCACTGCGTGCGCAAGCTTGACAGCACAAGCACCAAATTACTCGTTGTTTTCGCTTGGGTTAGCGTGGGACACCAGCTCGGAAGGCTCAGTTACGAAACGCTCAATTCTCTCATCTGTCGCTCATGTCTACGATTCCCATATTCTAATTTCAACAGTCGTCACTATACTAAACATTTTCTTTGCAGATTTTATCGACAGAAAAACTTCACTAGGATGAGAGATTACCACAATCGCTACTCTCTGTGTGGTCAAAGCTGAGCGATGGAATGTACGCCGTAGCCAGCCCCAAGTTCCCGCGTTTTGTCTTGTTACCTCGAGCCTCATATGAGATACACTCTTTCTGCGACGCAAGCCTTGAAGCTTACGGTGCATGCGTATATATGCGAGCTGAATTGAGTGATGCAAATCTCATTTGCTTTGTGCCAAATTTAGAGCAGAACCTTTAAAGTCCCTGACGGTACCTAAAGAGGAGTTGTCTGCTGCCTTGCTGTTGGGGCAACTCATCTCATCAATACGTGAACACATTCAACGGACCTGCAAGTTTTATTGCTGGTCGGATTCGATGATAGTATTATCATAGCTGCGAGAATCACCTGCTAAGTTCAATGTCCGAATCCTACAACATTTCCAATTGAATTTATTTGCCGTTTACTCCTTCCAGTGGAGTTTGCTTATAGGCGCCTCTCCTGTTGATGTGGCTTCAGATTTGTCGGTCACCAGTGTCTTTGTTATTTTAAATTTCAAGTCCTTCCATACTTTAATTTTAATTAATTAATTTTAAATTTCATTTCATTATTTTTTTTAAATTTAGTTTTATCCTTTATTTACCATATTTTACTAGGTATTTGCGTTGTATTGGTTGTTTGTATTAATTGCGGTAATTTTTTTAATGCAAAAATACATTTATTGAATAAAAATTGATAAAACATGTATTATTCGAAATATTTTTCATCATTATCTTCAACCTTTTCGCATCTTTGTGACAACATGTTTGGCAGCGATCCAATCATCGGTCCATTTTCGTATTTCCTTAGCATTTCGGAACCGTGTATCATCCAAGCCATGCTGCATGGATTTGGACAAGTGGTAATTAGAAGGCGTTATGTCTGGTGAGTTTGTTAAGTGCGGCAGCACGTGGGGCCTAGCGTTGTTATGCAAGAGAATGCAACTTTGCAACATTTACTCTCTATTCCTGGATGTTTTTTAGCAACAATGCGTTATTCAATTGATTCAGCTGACGTTCAGTAACAATTTCGTTCGGTTTTCGAAGTTCGTAATACACTACTCTTTGCTGATCTCACCATATAGACGGCAAGACCCTCTGACAATTCATATTCGGCTTCAGTGTCGATGTGGATGGATCTCCTAGGTTAACCTATGGCTTTTTGCGCTTGGGATAGCTATAGTAGATCCACTTTTCATGGTCGGTCATAATACACCACAGAAAAGTCTTCTTTTTTTGCCTAGCAAGCAATGACACTGCGATGTTGAAGCGTTTTGAAGTCAAATATTTCCTCAATTCGTATGGTAGCCATTTGCCATCTTATTGGATCTTTTTCATCGCATGTAAACGTATGGAAATAGTTGATTCATCAACTGCTAAGCTGTCTTCAAATTTCTTCAGAGTTTGAGCCGAGTCTCCGTCCAATAAGTATTGCAGTTCATTATCTTCGAACTGTTTTGGTGATTCAGGCCGTTCTTTGTCATTGACATCACAATCACCACTTTTAAATCGTTGAAACCACAACCGACAATTGGAATATGACGGAGCAGCATCGCCATAAGTTCTAAAATTATTTTATGAGCTTCAGCAGCAGATTTATTCATATCAAATAACAACAGTAATGAATGTTGAAAGTGCAATTTAGAGCTTCCCATGATTAGCGTCAATATACATTAAATAATTTAATAAGACTAACTGGAAAGCTGCTATTTTAGTGTTGAGAAATGTTAACACCATCGAATTAAATAGATGTTTGCAAGCTATTTACACTGATACTTCGAATTTTGACCTCTGAGTTTTGTCACTGACCAGAATTAATGCAAGCTCCTAATACCAACCGTTATCATCACGGACTGGATGTCCAAGTGCTATTATTTTCCCTGATAATTGTTTCCAGAAATTTCAAATTTAGGTGCCCTTTCGAAATCCCTAGGCATATTCAGAATTTTTTTCCATTTCTAAAAATAATGTTTCGGATTGCCACGCCGTTGGTTCATATTTAATTTAATTTTCACTGCACTCGCTTCAATATCGCCACCTCAAATGCCAACGAGAGAATACGAATGTTTCTGAGTCGTTTCTCTAGTCGTTAGAGAATACCTAATATTTACGAATACCAACGGGAATGTGGGCGTTTATTATCTTCTGTTTTTAATAAGTGCATAAGCATTGGGTACTTTCAGTACAAATAGAACTTAGCTAAAATTGTGCCGATTTTAAAGCCGGTCAACCTGCCAACTCACAACTCACTCAACCCTGCTAGAGTCTTGTACAAGTGGAAATTAAATGTAATGCACATAAAATAAATGCCATGTATTTCTCCAGAAAGTCAATGCCATCTATGAATTTCAAACCTACAGCTTAGTTTTGAATCTATACCCTGGACGAGCTGTATAAAAACCTCGGATTACACATCGACAATAAACTAACTTTCATTTTACATATTAGCAGGACAATTAAGTACAATAAAGTATTAATATTTAAATTTATATTTGTTCAAATTATGCTATACGGCTCCGAAGTGTGATTGTGCAGCCAGTCCCCGTGGTAAACTCCAAAGGTCCCACAATCAGTTATTACTCCATTTCTCTCCTACATGAATAGGTAGATGCGTGATAGACTTTACTAGCTAACTTATGGCTAGCTCTAATAAGTTTCGATCTTTAGTTATACTTTAGTGTTAGTGTCTAGGTTAAGTACCAATTAAGTTCTTGTAAGGTTTTTCCCCTTGTTTCTTACAAACTTCAAATTTTGTCTAAGGTTAATTATTTGAATTAATTTTTTAGTTTTAAAGTTACTAACTTAGCTGAAAACAAATTGTATAACCATAACCAAACTGTAATATGATCTATCCTGGGCTAAATGAAGAATTGTGTGTGTGTAAATAACACAATATAGATTAACAAAGGGGTTGCTCAAGTCTTAATTCACTCACAAAGATCGCCATCGAAAATGAAATGAAATGTTCTTACAAAGACATGTGCTGGTGGGACACGCGACTAACTTCTTAAATGTCTTAGGAATGCATTTTAATTGATTAATAGATTAACTTTTATTTATAATTTCATAATATATATATAAATTCAGTCTCCTTGTGTGGATCGGTGTGGTTAGTAGGTGATTGGTTGCGTTAAGGAGGTGGTGGAGAGGTAACTCATAAGTCGCGCTCCGCTTACTGCTGTAAGTTAATTATACTATGCCTATAATATTTGCGTAAGAGCAAGTTATAGCTTGGCGTGAAGTATATGACGGAACATAAAAAGCGGACAATCTCATATTTATTTCTATATATCTACATAAATTATTATATATAATCTATTAGGTTATTCGGAAAGTAATTTCGTTTTATTTGATATTATTTATCTATTAATTCTTTTGTCAAAATGAAAGACAAATTTTTATAAGTAATCGCAAACAGTTAAGTTTAACAAATTTAATCTCAAAATATGTAATAGTTATGCGTCTTAAGTGTCAAGTTGGGTGCGAAAAAATACAACTAAACCTTTCGTCGGGAGAAAACGATATTACTTTCCGAACAACCTAAATCAATTAGGTTTCCGAAAAGGATATCAATAATTTTTACCCTATTTTCGAATTTTATTCAATAAGGCTTACGTAGTTCGATGTAGGACAAACTTGTTGAAATTTTTAAGGCAATAGCACAATGCCTTTCCCACATAAACCCTCGACACTATTGGAAAAAAACTGAAACAGTCGAGTTTGTACATTTCTCTTGAGGCCAATTTTTCAACGGCAAAATAATTCGCAATTGACAAACGATAATCACCAGGTAAGGGCTATACATTAAAACTTCTTCCCTGAGTTTGCGACGAGTCATTATTGATCTGTATCATCTAGTTTAATGGTCCGAATGAATCAGTGACCACATACTGATCTCACATTGATCGGTGCCAAGTGATATCAAAATTCACCCAGCTACAAAGTAGACTGGGCTCAGGTGATGTTTTGCCAATTTTTTAGTCGGCATGCGAATACCAAAAATGTATATCTACAAAATAACTACAGATATAATATCATCAGCCTTTTACATTTGAGCATGTACTGCTAAGAGTTTTCTTACAATAGAAGGAGAAGATAACTACAAAATACTATAGCATAAATAATATTATACAGCCTTAAATAAGAAATGCAATTACGAAGTGAGTGATAGAAGAGATAGTTATTAGGAGTTGAGATAGGATAGAAGGCTAAATATTAAGTTATCAAATAAAGAAGAGATAGATATCAGGTTCTAATATAGGTTGTAAGCTTGACACAAAACACGAAATGAATCATGCTGAAGATAAGTAGTTTTACAGACACCAACAAAAATTGGGAAATAACTTCTTGTAACACGAGAAGGTATATTGAAATTGATGATACCAAGCAGAAATGGGAATATGTACTGCCAAGAATTAAATTATATAAAATCATTACACCGAGAGTCGTTCTACGAGTCGACAATGTAGGTAGTTGGAGAAGTCTTAGACGACATCGTTAGCATGGAAAGTGGATGTTAGGATCCCAATGTAAGTTACGCAGAGCAAAAAAATAAGAAGTGCTTTTGAACTGAATCTAGGCAATCGCTGCACTTTCTGAACTGTGGGTCCTATACACAGGAACCACATTCTAAACTAGGTTAACTAAGGAAGTGAAAAGTGAGTTAGTAGTATAGGGGTCATTAAACTCTTTGGACCAACATTTCAAGAATCATAAAACGCCTCTGTCCGTATTGATGGAAGAGATAATGTGCGAACAAAAGTGTAACTTAGGGTCCATCAATACACGTTAAATTGAGATACATACTCTAATGTTTGACAGTTAATACAATAACTGTTTATAGTTAGATTTTTACGGTAGAAGGACATGACCTTACATTTGTGGCAATTAAATAGAAGGTAGTTAATGGAACTCCATTGAGATAAGGAGTCAAGATCATCTTGAAGAAACATTAAATGGATGGAAGATAAGAAGGACATGCAAAGTTTCACATCATCAACATACATAAGAAGGTAAGAACGTTTTATTGCAAGCGGCAGATCGTTTATAAAGACATTAAATAATAACCCTGAGAGACACCGGAGGTTACACGATTAATCTCTGATGTGACTGTTTTAAACAAAACTCTTTGAGTTCTGGACACTAGGCAGAACTGACCAGGTTGGGTGGAATAGCAAAGGCATCCAGTTTACGAAGAAGTAAGGAATGACAAACACTATCGAAGGCCTTACTGAAATCAGTGTAAATAACGTCAATTTGGCTTTGTTGACAAAAACTAAGATTAACTAGAGAAGTAAATTCTAGTAAATTGGTCGTAGTTGACCCCTTTTTAGTAAACCCATGTTGAGAAGTACTCAACAAAGAAAAAACGAAATGCTGAATCTAATCGGTAATTATATGTTCAAATAACTTCGGAATCGCACACAATTCAGCGATTCCTCAGTAATTTGAAATATCAGCTTTATTACCCTTTTTATGGAGAGGAATAATGTAAGATTGTTTCCAAATACTAGGTAAAATAGAGGTATTCAAGGAAATGTCAAACAGCTTGCAGATTGGTCTATACAAATCATTAGCACACAGCTTTAGATTAGAACTAGGTACACCATCCTGACCCTGTAAAAAATTTTGTTTTAAGGCTTTTAAGTAATTTAAAACGGTATCATATTGGATTACCGGCATATTTAATTTGTTAAAATTACTCAAAGAATATGGATAGTGATTATTGAAGTTGTTAACAAAATTAGTATATGTGTTTTGAAAAAATTTTGCTAAAAATTTCTACATCGTTGCAACCTTCAACACCATTCAGTTTCATACATGTAGGAAATGGCTCCACCCTGCGCTTAATATTAATGAAATTGAAGAATTTGCTATATGTTTCATAGTTAACTTGCTGAACTACATGATTGAGGTTGTGTTCGTTGGAGGAACAGAATTAGGCAGTCTTTCACTGATACCCGTGTTTGAACGTTAAATTCGTGCACAACACAACCAACACGCCAAAAAGAGGACCCTAACAATTGGTTACAAAAATCAGCGGGTACAGAAATCTTGACACAAGGAATAGATCTTTTTAATTTGAATTTGTCAGTATTTATGCCATTGATCGAAGGTAGTTTGGAAGAGATATAATGCCTAACATCCATTTCCGTAGTGTCCTTGGCCAGCTAGACAAAAAAATTGACTTTAAGGGCGGTACAGCGGCAAGTCGAGAGTCGAAACCTAGAACTAGTCAACACAATGTCATCCGGGCTGCGCTGTACGACAGATACATAAGAAATTATATTACTGAGCGTAGTAAAATTAGGTGTAGGTATGGGTATGCTTGTAATTGAAGTGTTTGCTGGATTCAAAGATGCCAACGAAGTGAGTGATTTGAGCGACTTTTGCCGTTTTCGCTTTCCCGACAAATCGATGGATATTACTTACTTGATATTTGATACTTGAAAGACTTGTCATAAGCTTTGAATTTGTTATTTAAGTTTATAAAGTCTATCGACAGATCCTTGTAGGCTGATCGTAAAAGAGTAATAGATTTACGCAAATCGATCTTATCAGGCCGACAGTTCGGACAGAACTACCGTAGGCCGATATTTTGCTCAATAATTTCGACGATTCTACCATTCGCTTCAACGCAGGCTACGTGAGCGATGTTTTCACATAGCCAATACCCAACCACACAGCATTTTGCAGTGATTGGCTTGCAAGAGCACTTGGCTACGCAGCAATTCATTATTATATTTATTAAGATAAGAGTTAGAAAGCAAAAGAGTGAAAATAAAAGAGTAAAAATAAGGAGCGCAATAAATGTTTATTGTAACGTTAAACACTCACAGCGTAATGCACAAATAAAAGCTTGCATGTCAGATGTCTTAAAGAATTTAAAACTGTGTATGCAAAAATGCAAAATCAACTTACACAAACTTATAGAGTAACGTTAAACTCTTACAGCGTAGCATACAACAGTTGAGAATTGCAAAATCAAAAGCTACCATGCCGAATATATAAGAGAATTATGACTGTGTATGCATAAATGCAAAAACAATTTACTCAGATTTAATAAATAATAATTTAAAAAATTAATTACGGAAAAACTTTTATCTGCCAAATCCAAAGGAATAACAATGGAGGATCAAAATTTAAAGGGAAAATTATTTTTAATCATGGAGCACAAAATTAACATGCACCTAGCTCAAAGCACAAAATTATAATTCCTGCTTCAGAAATAGGTCAATATTGTTGCGATTCATCATCGATTGGCAGGTGGAATTCGGTTGTTGGATATACCGACTTACTCTTCAGAGTTATCTTGTCGTGGTTAAGTTTGGTTTTCCATCAATATCCATCAATAAAAACATGTGAGTACTGGTTTCTGCGTTTTCAAAGTGGCGATTTTGACACCAGCAACAAAGATCGCGAGGGCGGCCAAAAAAGCTTGAAGACGCTGAGTGGGTGGTATTATTTGACCAAGATTCATGTCAAACTCAAAAGCAGTTGGCTAAAACCTTGGAAGAAACTGTAATTTCAAATCGTCTCATGGTTATGGGTATGGCATAAAAAACAAAAACAAGGCAATTGGGTTCCGTATGAACTGAAGCCAAGAGACGTCGAACGTTGGTTCTTTACGTGCAAACAACTGCTCCAAGAGCATAGTCGGAAGGACTTTTTGTATAGGATTGCGGCGGCGGACGAAAAGTGTATCCACTACGACAACCCAAAGCGCAAAAACGCGATATCCGTATGCTACCTGAAAGATGAGAAAAAGTCGTTGCTAACGATGGACAATAATTTGAATAAAATCCATTGTACCCACTTCTCTCAATGAAACTTCAAATTTACCAAAAAACGCCTTGACTTATTTCTAAACCTAATCATCAAGCTATATTTTTTCCAGGTTTTGTTTCCTGGTTTGATCACCACTTCAACTTTGCTGCAACCATACTCCCCTGACCATTGGATCGCGAGACGTCGTGCTATCATCCTTTCTGTCGTCAGTTTTGACGAAAACAAGCTACGGTGGGCCATCTCCTTATTCTAGTCTTTCAAGGCAGCGGGCGGCGATGGCTTTTTCCCAAATTTTTCAAAATTGCTTCGGCGTATTCATTCGACCATTAATTAGTCTCTTTAGTAGTAGCTTCACTTTGGGATTCAAACTACAGTCATGGAGGCAGGTGACACTCGTTTGTATCCCCAAGCAATCGGCTTATGGGACTACCCAAATCATACAGATTTGGAATTCCTTTTCACAGGAATCAATATGCTTATATGAAGGGCAAATCAACCGAAGCTGCCCTTCATCACCTCGTTGGTAAGGTCTAAACTTCACTCCAGTCGAAAAAAGTTGCATTGTGTCTCAGCATTAATCCACAAAAGGTAGTATTGGTACCCTTATCAAAGAGGTATAAACTGGACATTGGTCCAGTTCGGTTGAACGGTACTGTAATTGACCTTTTCAATGATGTCAAATATTTAGGAGTAATTCTGGATAAACGCCTGAACTGGAATGTTCATCTTAAAACACTAACCGTCTTTTAGACAGTTAAATGGTAGAACATGGGTCTATCTCCAAAACTTATCTACTGGTTATATACCATGACAGTTAGACCCGTCGTCACCTATGCGGCTCTCGTGAGGATTAAGATGCAAGAGCCATGCGGTCATGCGACAAGTTCCAGGGGCTTGCGTGCCCCGCCATTACCGGGGCCATGCAAACCTGCCAGACAGCAGCAATAGAGTCGATCATTGGACTCACTCCTTCACACATTTTTTGTAGAAGTTCAGCAGCAACTAGTTCTCCAAACATTCAAATAAAATCTGGTATGCGTTTCAAAGGCACTTGGAAATTTTAAACCAGGAGTGTAAGGGACTGCTTTGATGCAGTAGCTGGAGTAGTGTCTCGACACAATGTGCTTGGTACCTACTCATCAAGGCTTCAAGGTTAATGAAGCTACTGATAAAGTGTCGAGAACTGGGTCCTCCTCCAGATTCATCGGCCCTGAACCCTATATCGGTATTAGCTGGATAACGGCCAAGTCATTTATCGAGGAATGGTTCGAAATTGTCACCCTAAATCCTTGGGCATGCAGTGGGGACCTTCATCAAGGTAAATTGCTCATCTCCCCCGGAGTCACCCCTAAAAATTTAGATCTTGGTAGATCGGACCTAAGACTGCTTGTGGGCTACTTAACCGGTCACCACCACCTAAATTACCATTTGCACAAACTAGGTTTGTCACCCTCCCCAGAGTGTAGGCTCTGCTTATAAGATGCAGAAACAAGTCTCTACCTCCCGTGCGAGTGTCCGGCGTTGGCCAAACTTTGTCTAAACTGCCTGAAACGAGACTCTGTGTCACTGGTTCTAATCAGGAACTTTTCGACAAAGAACCTTCTAACCTTTATTAAAACGGTATAGTCTCTATTATCATAACCATATTATAGGGTACAAAAGATCTTCTCTGTTCACAGTGCCCGCTTTCCTTGACATAAATACCCCTGCCCTGGTTGAGGACCCAAAACCCTACAACTGTTAACAGGCGTCGCGTGTTCTACTGGCAGGCTGAGAATCGGCCTCTAGCAGCACGTCACGCCTTATTATTATTAAAAGCCTAGCCAATTTTTTTGTTTTGTTTTGTTGTGCTCTTCTTTTGGCTGCGAAAATTTAAATACCCACAGTGGCAGCACGACTTTTTTCCTGGCTGTATGTTTTTTTTTTTGAGAACTTCGCGCAATAAGACAGTGATTTATGATTTGTCTGAACGATGGCTCCACGTAAAAATAATGTATAGTTTGGGAATGTTTCGATAACCGAAAAAGAGAACGGGAAATCAATTGGGAGCTTCCGTACATCTCCACCAAAAGCAATCTCTCTGACATAGTGCTACTCGCCACAGCAATCGTCTTCGTAAAACATCGTTTTGGTGCTCTAGTTCCTTGCAGAGCAATGCTTGATTCAGGTTCGCAAGTTAATGTCGTCACGTCTCTCTTTGCTGACCAGCTTCAGCTCTAGGAAACCAAGTCTGTCGCTACCGTGTCCGGCATTAGCGAAACCAACGTATCGATGGCTGGTTTCTCAGTTAATATTGTTTTGCAATCACAAGTTGGCGATTATGAAGCAAATTTTCATGTTGTTACCGCGCCGACTATCACTGATTACCAACCAACTTTTTCGATTAACACCGCTAGCTGGAATATTCCGTCAAAAATTCGTCTGGCTGATCCCGTCTTTTACAAGTCTCAACGGATTAATCTGTTGATTGGAGCTGAATTCTTTTTCGATTTACTGTCTGTGGGTCAAATTCTGCTAAATGTAAGGCAGTCAGTACTGCAGAAAACTCGTCTGGGCTGGGTTGTGTCAGGAATAGCGGGCCAGGTTCCAAGGTCAGCTCTACTACAAATTGTGAAACTACGAATGGTGATATCCAATTGAAGCGCTAATTCGACGCTTTTGGGTAGTGGAGGATACTTTCGGACAAGTTGAACAAAACACCCATGGGCGATTACCCACCGGTGAATATTTTGTTCGTCTGCTTTAAGAATGAGTGCTGACTATCTTGGGCATTCATTCCAACAAGCACTTCGTCGCTTCGAAAATCTTGAGAGGAAGCCGAAATTCAGTTTTAAGTGATCAATAATCTGCTTTCATAAAGGAGTATATGGATTTAAGGCATATGTTGGTTGTCGAAGGTCAACATCGTCAACGTTGCAAATTCTTCCTACCACATCATTGTGTGATTAAGTCAGAGAGCACCACCACAAAGTTGAGAGTCGTATTCGACTGCTCAGCGGCCTCATCTTCCGGATTGTCGCTGAGTGATGTACTCATGACAATTCAACACCTACTGTTTCACGTTTTAATCCGATTTCGATCGTTCGTAGTAGCGTTGACCGGCGACATCTGCAATATGTATCGTTGTGTGAAGGTAACGCCACCGGATTGTTACCTTCAATGCATTCTATGGCGCGACTCTAGAAATGAAAACATTCGCATCTACAGATTGGACACAGTCACGTATGGAACCAAGACTGCACCATATTTAGCTATACGCATAAGGAATCAGTTGGCAACAGATGAAGTTCTAAACTGCCCAATTGGCTCTCAAATCGTAAAATGCGATTTCTGTGTTGATGACCTCATTACTGGAGGTAACTCAATCAATGCAGTGCTCGATATTATTCGTCAAACGAAAGTTCTTCTTTCGCTCAGTTATTAGCCGAGATAGTGAAGATGAAGGTTTTTAAAGGATCATATCATTGCTGGTCGGACTCTACAGTAGTTCTGGCATGGCTAAAGATTGAGCCGGCTAAATGAAACGTTTTTGTTACTAATCGAGTCACATTTATTCAACAGTACACTGTTAAAATGGTTTGGTGTCATGTTCAAACCAAGCTGAATCGTGCGGACATTCTATCTCGAGAAGCTTATCCTACAGAATTGGTACGTTCGAAACACTGTCCAGGAGGGCCGCCATTTCTCCGGAGAGGTGAAGAACATTTTTTTTTTGTTAATTTTCCCAAAAGAAGAGTACATTGTCTATTATAGAAAAATAAATCGACTATTGTACAGATTAATATTTAGGGCAAGTGGGTGAATTTGGAATTTTACAATCAGTTTGGAAAGTAGTGTTGTTACTGGATTTTAACAAAACATGAATTGTAACAATAAATAAACAATTAAAGATATCACCAATTAACAATGAGTAAGTAATGTAATGAAGTAATATGTGTTATGTGAGGTCCACTGGTCTTACCCTTTTTAGCCTACGTTTCCGAATTAGTTCTTCTAATGGTAAAGTGTTCACACCATCGTTCGAATGCTGGGAAAGTTTGGTTTGGTATTTTCTGCTTAAATTAGTTATTTCCTCATCTACTGTCGCAATTCATCTCAGTAATGTCAGTATTTATGTCAATGCGTCTACTTGCGTATTCATTGGTTGGATTCGTGAGTTGTTCCTTCTAATTCTTTTTGCCATTATTGTTTTCATTCTTATCATTAGCTACTTGAGCGTACAATAAACCGGTCTTAATTTTGTTTAAGTTTTGAGTCTCGATTGGAGCTACTGCTACTGTCTCAGCCGGAACTTGGCGGATAGTTTCTCTAAGGGATGGAAATCTTTTTATTTTCAATGCCTTGTATATCAACCTATGTGGTTTGCAGTGTGTGCAGCACCGCACAATTCACATTTTATTTGACCGTTGGCTTCAATTTTGCAGTCTATTGTTTTGTGTTCACCAGCGCATATGACGCAGATCGGATCTGTGGTGCGAAAATTTCTCGTGTGGCCGTATTTTTGAGCATTTTGAGCATTGCGATATTATGCGTTTATGGTGTGGGGGCTCAAAAATGATTTTGGTGCAGAACAGTGTGGTTATGTTATAAATATCTTTGTTTTTTTTTTGTTTTTCAGTTCAATGAATAATAATGGAAGCATTATTTGAATAACTGCAGCGTTTGAATAACTGTAGAGTAACTGGATGAATCTTTTGTTTGTGTTCGCACCTCATTATTCTGCAGCGTTTTTAAAATGTAATTATGTTTAATTACATTTTTACATTGCTAAGAACGTTAATTTGTTCGACGTCTTGAACATATATTGGCGGTGGCTTGACCGATTTGATATTTTTTTGTGCTGGCTAATTTGTTGCATCGGAAACACTTTCCGCACCACGTATTGCGGAAGAAAATGAAAACACTCTCTCGAAATTAGCGGGAAGTGAAGCTTGGCTAGATTCTCTGTTGTTGTTGGTGCTGTTGTTTGAACTGTTGGATGATGTGATAAGATATGCGTTGTTGTTTTTTATGCGGACAGCTCTTTGAGCGTGGGGTACGCTCATGCTGTTTTTTGCTGGCTGATTTTGATTTTGCATGCTGCGCGCAGTCGGGGGACTGTGTTCAACAGGCATTCCTGGGTCCAGAACAGCCGTGGCTCTTTGTTTTACTAGTGGTTGTTTTCATTTTCGTTTAGTTAAATTTGGAGTGCAAGAGTAGACGACAAATCGACTTAACACTTCGAATTCAGTTGAGGAATGAATGCGGTGAAGAACACGGGCTGAAAGGTTTTCCCGACACCGATATGCCAAAGAAGCGCAAGTCGGTTTCCTTGTCTTCGTCTAACGTGGATATATCGCTGGCTTTCAAATACATAAATTCGTTTCCCACATTGCAGCTCACATTCGGTTATGTGAACAAATTCATAAGTCGGAAAGATCAGCAATGCAATCGGTACTGGCGTTCAGCAAGCTAAATACATTTCGCGGTATCGCGAAAAACCAATTGGAGGACTTACGCCAGCTGGTACTCAGTCAGGATCATCAAGTCTCAGTTCAGAATTTCTATCTCAATGACAATATTGATTGGAAATTCGTTCCCCCCAGGTCACCGCATTTTGGGGTTCTGTGGGAAGAAGCGGTCAAAACAGCTAAAAGTAATTTGTATCACTCTACAGGTCTTGTACGGTTAATTTTCGATTAACTACACACTTTCTCTTCGACGCACCGTGTTCTACGTTCACTGAACCAGATGTCAGCAGTCTTAACCTCAACCGGTTAGGTCAATGGCAAAGGGTTGCATATAACCAGCAGATATTCTGGAAGAGGTGGTCCACAGAGTATCTAACTCTACTTCGACAGCGATCGAAGTGGCGTTCTGGCGACACTCCAATACAACCTGATGCCACCGTGTTAGTCAAAGACGAAAACCTGCCCCCCTTAAGTGGCCGCATGCTAAAGTGCGAGTGTTAATCCTAGGAGATGATGGCGTTGCAAGGGTGGCCATATTGCGCACTGCTTCTGGGATAGTTCGGCGAGCACTCAATAAGCTGTGTCTTTTGCCTATGGACGAGTCTGTTGAAAACACCTTCCAACGGGAGGAGGATGTCAAGAGCAACAGCGATCCTCGAGGCGTTATCATCTAGTGATCGGTTTGCCAATTCAGGCAGTTGGCAACCCACCGCCTCTGCTGGATAGAACATGAAACCGAGTTCTTCATAGTTGAGAGAGCAGCCGAATCAACAAGTCTTGTCTCATAAGTCAGTTTATCAAGCTAAGAAACAATACAGTATCAAACGGCCTATATTCTTAGATATAAAAGTCGGTTTAAACAGTAACAAAAATTATATAATTTAAAATTCAATCGATACAATTATAGAACAAAATAAATTTAAATAAGCATAAATGAAATAAAACATAGAATACAAAAAAAATCAACATTAAAGAAAAACTAAGAAGAAACAAAGGTATTGATATGTATTTTGTAATATAGCTTAGAATTTATTCTACCAGATCCACTGGCCTTGTCATCTGTAACCTGGGACTGCGTTGAAGTTCCTAATTGGAAGTAGGTTGATACCAACATTTGACTGTTGGGTAAGCTTCGTCTGATAGATACGACTTAGTTTTGTAATCTCCTATGTAACTGTTGGAATGTTTGGATCACGATGCAGATCATCGTAAGTTATGTACCACCCAGCCTTGGTGATCATTCGAATGATTTTTGATTGTTGTCTTTGTATTATGTCTGTATTTGATTTTTTGGCCGTTCCCCAGATTTGTGCTCCGTACGTCCAGATTGGTCTTATAATGGCTTTGTAGATCAGTATTTTGTTTTCTAATGTTAACTTTGATTTGAGCAGCCAATATAATTGACTAATCCTCAGCTTGATTTGATCCCGTTTTTTAAGTATATGGTATTTCCAGTTGAGTTTGTTGTCAATATATAATCCTAGGTATTTGACTACATTTTCAATTTTTACGTCAGCTCCGTCAATCGTTATACGAGGTGGTGTGAATTTAGTTTTAGTTGTATATATAACATGTACTGTTTTGGTATTATTTACTTTTATTTGCCACTTTTCAAACCACCTTAGGGTAGTATCCATATTCATTTATATGAATAAAAAAAAAAGAAAAAATATTGATCACAAAGAAAAGTCATACAAAAATATTTTAAGTGACAAACACAATAAGAAACCAATACCATCTTTTACACGTACTATACCTACACAACGCACTCAAACTTATCACATTTCGCAAGCAAGGGAGACAAAGAATACCAATACAATCTCATACTCGCACTCCACCTACACAACAAACTCAAACTATTGTTTGATTTGATTTTTCATTTCAACTTCTTGTCGAGTCCAGCCAAATCAATTTAGATTGTGGCAGCAAATAAAATACGTAACAAGGTCGAATGCAGAGAACGTTCACAGGCATTGAACAAGCAAGTTTCATAGTGCGCCAACTCGAAATTTGTAAATGAAGAGTGGCCACTGTAAACCGGCGTGGCCAACTCGCAGCTCGAGTGTTGAGCGCATATTTTGTTGTTGCGTGCGTGTTGTGTGCAGCTGTTTGAATTGATTTTGTTTTTTAGTATCACTTGGCTATTTGGTGTCTTCTTTTCTTGTCTTAAGTTCGGAACATAAGAAAAAAACAAATGTCACACGCTTTGTTGTTGCGTGGGGAACTCAGAATTTATTTCTTCCTTTCCTAATACTGGCAGAAGAGCAGCTGGTTTGATTTCATTTTCGAATGGAACACTCACTTGCAGTTTCGCTTCTTGACTGGTAGTCAAGGTAGAATTAGTTTTATTCAACTTAGATTTTTCGACATACCTAGCGCAAAATATAGGTATAATAATTCATTTTAAATCAATTTTAGTTATTTTTTGAGTTATTTCTTTAAAAACTTTCAATTAACACAATTTTTTTTCTTTTCTTTTTGGATCTGCTAAGGTAGGATACTTCATAGAAACTAACAGCCCAGCCGAATGAATAATGAATATAATTCATTCATTAAAAGTCCCACCAAAGCCAATGGTGGGGGTGGGAATTGCAATAACAAAAATCATGTTCCTCATCCTATAAAAAATCGCGCCACACCAATGCATGTTTCTTTTTTGCTATAATTCCCACAACAATATTAATACAATCAAAATAAAAATGGGTGACGGCAAATAAAACAACCAAAACAAAGGTGATATACAGAAATTCACGCTAATTCGCGTCAAGAACACAAAACTGAGGAAGACACGCCAAGAAGGAGAAAGAGCGCTTGCTTCGATTTCGCAACAGGCACCCACCCGCTAACATTTCTGTTTACCTGATTAGATCAGTTAGTAGTTAGCAGATGAGGTTGCTACACAGCGGCCTGACCTTTGAAAAATGATCTAAAAAACTTAAGAGAGAAATTTAAACTCTATATGAATTAGTCCTCTCTGGTGTGAACAGCAAAACTCTCACTCATACTTTGCGTGAGACGAGAAGGGAGTTCGCGGTAAGTGACCCGTTACAATAACAACCACAAAAAATGAGAGAGTTTTGCTAATAACTAATGTACAAATAAAATTGTGTACCTATGAAGTTATTATTTTATTATTTTTCATTATTCTTTTTATAATTTTATAATTATAATTTTTTCTTTTTATAATTTTTTTTTTTAATTTACATTTACAATATAACTTTTTATAATAAAAAACTGAAAATATATACATTACTGATTCATTAAAAAAGACCAAATATTTTTACAGTGCTTGTGCAGCTCTTTATTTCATACACATAAAATATTTTCATTATATACATACAGCGAATAAGATTACATTTTTCAAAAAAACTTAATAATATGCACGCTGGACCTTGTTCTTTACTCGCAATCATTCGACACAAATATTGGCTTATCGGCTGTCGTAAGGCTGTCGAGAGCATCATCAACCTGCGTTAGATGCTTTCACGTCAAGCCGCGTTTGGTCGAGCATCTCATGGCTGACGCGTTTATGTTTACAGGCTTTGTTTTTTTTTGCCATTCATCTATAAGAGTGAATACGAAACAGACCGCTCATGAAATGCTATGGCAATTTGTTGATTTGTTTCGCTACGATAGTTTGGTGGACTCGGTAGGCAGGGGAGGCGGCAGGCGAAACGGCGAACCACCATCCTGAAGTAAATTTGACTCTGCTTTAATAGCAAGCGACATGGCGTAGTGATCAATCTTGCCAATGCGTTGGTGCAATCATTCTTGTAGAAAATGAGAACCTGCCTCCTCTTAAATGGCTGCTAGCTCAAGCTAGATCAGTCAAGCTGATCATCGGCGTCGCTAGGGTTGCTGATCTGAGAACGGCCACCGGTGTCATCACGAGATCCATTAACAAGCTTTGCCTGCTGCCTAAACAGAATGTTGGAGTCCCGAATCCCCTAATGGGGGGAGGATGTTCGGTTCAGGATGCCTGAATTCATTTGTTTAAGTTTCGTTTTTGATGTTCAGTACAGGATCCCTAACTCTGTCTAGCATAAATTTTTATTGTAAGCACGATGAGAGCAAGCATTCACATATTTACGATTCTTCCTTTAACCTTTGTTCGATGCTCTCATCAATTTGATCTCGTTATCGCATGGCTATTGCTCAACTTCTCTATTCTGTTGTTATAATTCGTTGTTATACCATTGTTTCGTTCCCTTAAGTTCTCTGGTAAAGATCGCGTTGGCTTCTCCTAAATTTTATTTAAATATTGCGAAACTCAATTGTGTCTAAATTTTATTTCAAACTTTAATTTGCTTAAATAGCTCTAGAAAAAGCTCCAGAGGTCAACAACGTTCGAGGATTTATGCACCGTGTTGGCGGAAATCGTGGCTCTTTTAAACTCCCTACGCATCTCAACCGCACCCTCGGATCCAAATGACTTGACTGCCTTAACGCCGGGTCATTTCCTCATTGGGAAACCACTGCGAGCCCTGCCCGAACTCTTTCCGACTACTGGTGACGATGGCTCCACCTATACAGAAGCTTGGATTCGGGTCAGTGGTGTGAAGCAATGATAATGGGAGTACATCAATAAGTTGCAGTTAGGTGTGAAGTGGTCGCCGCCATCACCCAATGTTTTAGAGAATGCCATGGTTCTCATCCATGAAGACCACGTTCTACCCTAGCGGCGGCTGCTTGGCCGCGTTTCCTCGGTCTTCCGTGGGGATGACGACAAGTTTCGAGTTGTCGACGTCCGGACAAAAAATGGAACCGCTCGCCGACCTGTGCAGAAACTCGCACAACTACCAATAGATTGCCGGTGATACGTTGAGTGGGGCCAGTATGTTGGGTGTGTCAACACTTCCAACGCCGTCGACAGCCCCGTTTCTGTCCCTTTTTAGCGTATTAGTGTAGTCCAATATTATTGTTGTTGTTATATTTCACTTTCATGAAACAAATCAATGACACGTGCAAATTTGAAGTGCACAGTCATGCCTTTGACGATTCGGAGCAAGTGAAGTATTGAGTCGATTAATCGTCTGCTCTCGCACTCAGAATTTAACTAAAAAAAAGTAAAACAAAGGCAAAATAATCAACAACAAGAACATAAAAAAGGCTGTTCTGGGCTCAGGAATGCCTGTTAAACGCAGTCCCCCGACTGCGCGCAGCTCGAAACACCAGCATCAAACGCCATTAAAAAACAGCATGAGAGTACCCCACGCTCTAACAGCTGTCAGCACAAACAACAACAACGCATACCTTATCATTTCCTCAAACTATTCAAACAACAGCAACAGCAACAGTGACTCTAATCAAGTTTTACTTCCCGATAATTTCGAGAGAGCACGTTCATGTTCTCCCGCAATACATCAAACAGTTCGATACTCACAAAATGAGAACCATAACTCATCTTCAACACAAACAAACATAACCTCTCGCTCTACCACTCAACTAACTGTCAGCTGTTCAATGGCTACAGGTAATATGCAGCCTCTCCCAACAACACTTCCGAACAAAATAACAATAGTAAAAAAAAGTAGAAGCAAAACACAGACGACTACACAGCAAAAGTCCTGTCTGAGAGCGCCAAATACAAATAGGTTCGAACTTCTCTCACAAGACGAAACGACCGAAAACGACAGTGGTACAGAAGCAACTTCTAATGCGCCAAATCAACCTCGGCCATTTAATAAAATTAACAAACCACCACCAATATAGGTACAGGACGTAGAACAAATTAACGTACTAAACAAAGCTCTGAAAAGCACAATACAACAAAACTACATATTTCAACCACTTAAAAACAACGAAGTACGCATACAGACTAATCGAACTACTCGGCGGTGGTTAAGATGCTTAGAGATAAACATACTAAATAATACACCTTTATGCCCAAAGTGGAGAGGGGATTCCAGACAGTACTAAAGAATATGCACAACGCCACTGATCTTGACGAACTTTAGTTCATCGGAACTAGGCCACGAAGTTATTAATATCCACAACGTACAACAAAAACTGACAAAGAAACCCCTTCTGCTATTTTTGATGGAATTAAAGGCCAACGCGATTGATAGAGAAATATACAACAACACCACCCTTCTCCGCACCAAAATCATCTTTGAGCCACCACACCACAAAAGCAAGGTAGCTGAGTGCTCAAACTGCCAAAAATATGGTCATACAAGAAATTTTCTGTGTGAAATGCGCCGGCAAGCACAAGACTATTGACTGCAAACTATTAAATGCGCTATTTGAAAAATTAAATGTGCTAGTTAAAAAGATGACCATCAGGCAGAAGAACAACCATCAAACAAAGTTAAAATTGGATTAACGTACGCCCAAACAGCAGCAAGTAACAATAAAAACCCCACAAATCAGGTACAACCTCTATAACAAGATGAGAAACACAAACAAAAAACGAACCCAACAAAAACCAATAAAAACGCAGAAAATAAGATTGAATTTTCAAACGATCTGGCGGAAATAAAACACATAATAAAACAACTAGCGCAGCAAATGAGTAACATGATGAACATAATTTCATCAAAAAATGGACGATAAACTACGAATAATTGCATGGAATGCCAATGGAATAAATAACCATAAACTCGAATTCACGACATTCTTAGACAACAACCAAATTGACATCGCCCTAATATCTGAAACACACCTAACACGAAAACATAACTTTCAGATAAATGGCTACGTTACGGGCCACGGAGGCACAGGGTCATTATTGAAAACACATTCAAACATATAGAACTAGAAAATTATCATTTAGAGCACATACAATCAACTAATATACAAATCACGGATTCTTTGGGACCTCTAACTATGGCAGCTGCCTACAGTGTACCTAAACACAATAACACTTTGACACAATATAATGACTTCCTGCAAACACTTGGACCACGCTTTATTGTCTGCGGAGAGTTTAACACAAAAAACACGGCTTGGGGCTCTAGAATGTCAAACAAAAAAGTAAGGGCCTACTTAGGGCTATATACACAGTAAAGGAAACAAACTTAAGCAGCAGCGAACCAACCTTTTGCCCCATGAAAACAAAAATACTTGACCTCATTGACTTCTATATAATTAAAAATATTGATATACGAAAGCTCGCAGTAAAATAAACACTAGATTTATCTTCAGACCATACTCCTATCCAACTTGACTACCGACACAACGTATTAACTGAACATAAAATCAACCTGATATAAAATCATCGCACTGATTTAGAGATTATATTAAGCGATCGCTGCGGCAAAACATTTAAATTGCAACTAATAGCGACATTGAATCAGCAGTGATTTTCTTCAATGATGTAATCGAGAAAGCTGCTATACAGTCGACTCCTACAAATACGAACACAGAGCGCAATGCTTCCACTCCGTCTTCTATCTGACGGCTTATCAATAAAAAGAGAATACTTAAGAAAACTTGGCTTTTTATTTTATTTAATATCTTGTATCTATACTTCGCGCAAAATGAATTGCTGTATTCGGGCTTGCACCAACAAGGACAACTTTAATAGTGATAAGCTTAGAGGTGTCTCTTGTTGGATGTGCGATAACATCGCCCACCTTAATTGTGCTGGGTTGACTGGTCGCGACTATGACCGACTTTACGGTACGGCTAAACCTGCATGTGGTGGCATCAGGTGGTCGTGCCCCACCTGCATCAATCGCCAGGGGGATAATAGATATCATTAAAACGATATCTATTGGAATAAAAACAATAACGACAACGCACGACAATTGCACGACAACGAATAATGTTGCCTGCAATGAACTAAAAACTTAAAAAATTGCGAGTTTTACTTGTACGAAACTAAGAGTACGAGGGGTACTATCTGGTTTGGAAAAAATTCCTAATGAACTCAAAAAATTTCTGAATAACTCAGGTTTGAAAAGTATAGATAAAATAAGACTAGAGGTGGTTACGAAATACCGCTCTATGTAGTCTACTTCGAAAACAAGTCTAGAGCACGTTGGGAATACAAATCCAAACTGCCAAATAAACTGGCCCAAATGCTATAACTGCCAGCTATTTGGACATGGATCATGGACATGGTGCAACATCAAAATTTCTTGTGCCCTTTGTGCTGGAAACTACCACACAGTCAGAAATGAATTCAAAGAATATTTTAATAATGAAGAAGTGCCTTGGCAAAACAAAATACAACAATTGAAATAATATATAAGTTAACACGATGGCATAAGACGACAACAAAGCTATCCTGTCGACCACAGCAACCGTATGCTCAGCCCATGAGAAAACACTGAGTCGGCAAGAAGCGAAACGAAGTAGCTGACTGTGCGTTTGGCGTATGTGTGGCGAACCACATTTGAACCTAACACCGCGCATGCAGCAGGACCGTGGAGGACCAACGTCGGCATTACACCGCACATGCAACAGCATTGCGGAAGACCAACGTCGGCACTCTTAAAGCTAACGGCAAACCGAGCCTCACACCGCACATGCAACAATACCGTAGAAGACCAGCGTCGGCATTAACAGTAAATGACCAATGTTTTATTTAGGACCAACGGCGAACTAAGTCTGACACCGCGCATGCAGCATCACCGCGGGAGATCGTTCTTCTTAGGACTACGCTAGGTATAAAGTTAGCGGTTGGCGAACGGTTTACTTTAGTTCTAAACTCAGATTCGTGGAAGCAAGCTGTTGTGCTGCTGACGAATATATTAAAATAAAAATAAATTTAAATCTTATTTTGTTTAATTGGCGTTCAAACGTAGGGCAGTGTTAAAATCTAGTGTCAAAAAACCCCGCAAACACCGTCAACAACGACGAAGGAAAACCACGCAGGATCAACCCGGCTAAACTATAATCTAAGAAAACATGTAAGTAAAAGGCATTCAGCTTTAACAACCCTTCTCACGGGATTTTCCTTCAGAGTGAAATAGATATGGTGTTCCAAAAACTATTTAATCCTCAATACCAATAAATGCAAAGTTATGTCCTTTTGTCGCGGAGCCCTTATTTCAAATTCCTATTACATTAATTCATATAGTTTAAATCGTATTTTACAGTTTAACGACCTTGGTATTTTGATGGACTCGAAGTTGCATTTCAGTACCCACATTTCCACTTCGGTCTCTAAAGTTAGAGGTGTCCTTGGCTATATTAAACGCTGGTCTAAGGAATTTGATGATCCAAAGTACTATACACTTCACTGGTAAGACCTATTCTGGAGTATGCGCCTTGTGTCTGGGATCCTCAATATCAGATTTATATCGATCGTATTGAGTCTGTCCAAAAGCAATTTCTACATTTTGCTCTCAAAATTTGCACTGGGATTCTAATGCTTGCCTACCATCTTATCGGTGTAGTCTCAAATTGATCAACCTCCCTACCTTGTCTAGTCGTAGAATGGTCATTGGTGTAACTTTTATGTATAACCTCATTTATGGTAGTATTAACTCATCTTTCTTACTTAGAATGATTAACTTTAGTGTACCAGCACGTCCAACTAGAAACTATTTTCCTATTACTCTTCCCTTTTGTAGAGCTTCTTATTTGCAGCATGATCCATTCTATGTCTTATACAAATATTTTAATACCCACTTTGCGTGTGCTGCTCCTCCCACCTCTTCTTATGTTATAAAATCTAAATTGTTGGCATCATTGAATTAATGCATAACTTATTTTCTATACTGGTAACCTGCATTTTTTCTCCTTGTTTGAATAGTATATGTTATTGTAGGTATTGAATTCTAAACTTAATATTAGCTTTAGTTTAATCTTGAATGCTGATTATGTTAATGGCTGATGATGTTTTTATCTGTAGCCAAATATGTAGTACGTAGGCATTAGCTTTGGTATCGCATGATCACCAAAGATATTAGCAATTAAGACCAGCTGAGCCCATTCTATGTGACTGGGTGAATTTTGATGCCACCAGGGCCTGCCCCTTGTGAGATCAGTGTGTGGTCATTGCGTACCTACTAAGTCGATATGAAAAAAAAAAATACATAAATTCGAACTGTGCTGCTGCGTACCTCCACTAAAACCGATAAGCTGCGTCGCGCTTTGTATTTTTCTTTAACACATGTTTGTTGCTCAACGCCATCGACTGTACGCCAACAAATACGTTCGTTAACACGTGTTCCTAACTCAACCAAAAATAAATAAATATTGCTGCAAGTTGCTAGCCAATTGCCAAACTGTGAATTAGCCATTCTACGCATTCTAGGTTTGGAACTTTGATCACTTACATTAGGGCATTTCGGTACATAAGCCAACCACATGAGTGAAGCAGAAGGTGAGCCAAAGATAGTCGCGCTGCGCCAGAAGCGAAGTGTCATGAAACAACACATCACCAGGTTGAAGGCAAGGGTCGTTGAAGGCAAGGGTCGTTTAAGGTGGCGAGTCTGACAGCGCTACCTCACTAGATTTAGGTTGCAAATTCTGGAGCAATACTTTAAGCAGATTTGCGCCATCCAAACACAGATTGAGGACCTAAACGGTGCCGATGATGGAAGAGGAGAGTTGGAGGAATTGTACATCACGACGACAAGTGAGATTATTTCGGGCAAAGGTAAACAACGTTCCGACCATCATACGTCGTACCGTTTACCCAAATTAAAACTCCCCCGATTCGACGGTGAGTACGCGACATACAAACGGTTCCGGAGCGAATTTGAGCATTTAATCGACTAGGATCAACAACTAGCGCCCATCGATAAATTTAAGTATTTACTTGACGACCTGTCAGGACCCGCAATAGTGGTCGTTCGAGCGTTCCAAGATGCAAATGCGCTGCAAGGGATCGACGATTCCGCTTCGGCAATTCTTTGTTATCATTAGGATCCGTGAAGGATGATCTGAACGCGATTATGATATACATCGTGCTCTCGAAGGTGGACGCTGACACGAAGTTAGGCTACGACGAGGGGCAATCTTACGACAAATTGCCTGCTTGGGACGGTTGCTATACGGTGCTAACCCGCAGATGCCAATTTCTGCAAAGTCAACGGAACATAAGGCAAAGTGAGAAGCCAACTGAAGTAAAACAGAACTCGAGACGCGCCGCATGCTCAAAGTCTTTCGTCACCTCGCAGGTCAGGTGCTTGCACTGTAACGCGTGTGATCACTACATCAGTAGCTGCCAGATATTTTGTGACCTGCCGCTACTTCAACGCAAGGGTTACATCACACAAACTAAGTTGTGCTTCAATTGCCTGCGAAAGGGACACTACGTGAAGGACTGTCAGTCGAAGTCTCGCTGCAGAGTCTGTAAGAAAAAGCATCATACAGCACCTGTTGCTGCTGAGCCGGAACGCGATCTTTCCAATACCAATCATGATGATCGCAACGTGAGTCATAAACATCAGTAACGCGCTCCCACGTCACTAATGGCGCGAACCGCGAAACGAGGAATCATACCAACTGTCGTGGTGCTAGCAAGGGATAAATGCGGCCAGTTCCAGTCAGTCCGAGTTCTTCTGGATTCGTGCTCCGAAGTGAGTTTCATGACTGAACAAACGACAAACCAGTTAAGCAGGCAAAGAGTGTACCAAGAAGTCAATGGGATAGCAGAGATACGAAAGCAAATACGTCACAGGGTCTGCGCTACTCTTAGATCACGAGTGTCGGAATACGAGTGGTCGTCGACTTTTTCAGTCATCAAGACGATTTCACCTCGTCAACCTAAAGCAAAGGTAGATACCTAAAAATGGAACTTACCTAGCACTAATGAGCTGGCGGATCCGTTGTTCGATGAGACAAACAAGGTTGATATTCTCATAGGTACAGAAGGCTTCTTTAACGCAATACGGGACGGTAAGTACGTACTTGGCGCAGACATGCCGAGTATGGTCAACACCGTGTTCGGAAGGATCATAGGCGGCAATCTGACAAGCAGTGCGAAACCGCAAACATATCAATGCCATTTAATACAGGAATCAACTTCACTCGATTCAGCAGTAGAGAATTTTTGGAAACTTGAAGAGTACGAAACGACGGCAACCCAGTTAACAGAGGAAGAGCAACGCTGCGAGGACCACTACGTCAAAACAGTCACGTGGCAACCTAATGCGCGTATACAGGTACAGATCCCGTTCACCGAAGACCCACGCCTGTTGGGCAATACATACGAGGCAGCTCTGAAGCGGTTTCTAATACTTGAGCGAAGACTTAATCGCGATAAGCAATTGAAGGTTGCGTACACCGAGTTCATAAACGAATATATCACACTTGGGCACATGTCAATTCGGACCGATATAGACTTGAGCACGCCACACTTCTACACACCGCATCATTGCGTACTGAGACCACAGAGTCTTACAATTAAACTCTGAGTCGTTTCCGACGCGACGGCCACAAGCACGTCCAGCAAGTCGCTAAACGATATTCTTATGGTTGGCCCGACGATTCAGCAAACGTTAACTACGACAATTCTCTCATTCCGATTACATCGATTTGCTCTGACGGGCAACATCACGAAGATGTACCGCCAGTTTTTAGTCGCTGAGCCAGACAGGAGGTTTATGCTCATTCTTTGGAGAGCAGACGTCAAAGACAGCATACGAACTTATGAGCTAAACACAGTGAGGTACGGACTATCAGCAGCACCATTTCTGGCAATCCTCAGCCTGAAACACATTGCAGATATAAGGGAGCAGAGGTACCCTATCGGAGCTGATATTTATCCCAGGATTTGTTAACTGGAACAGATCGTTTCGAGGATTTAAAGGTCAAGAAGAATGAGAACGTGGCGTTGCTTGCAGAAGCAGGACTTAAGCTAACAAGGTTTTTTTTTTTTTTTTACATTGACTAGTAGGTACGCAATGACCACACACTGATCTCACATGGGGCAGGCCCAAGTGGCATCAAAATTCACCCAGTCACATAGACTGAGCTCAGCTGGTGTTAATTGCTAAGTTGTTTGGCGAACATGCGATACCAAAGCTAATGTCTACGTACTAAATATTTGGCTACAGATAAAAACATCATCAGCCTCTAATAAACATGCAATATTAAACTAAATCTAAGACTTCATTTAGAATTCAATACCTAAAATGATATAGACAATTCAAACAAAAATTTTGAAGTTTTGAAAGTAAGTTATGCATTAATTCAATTAAGCCAATAATGTAGGGGAGGAAATTTCAGAGTTTACAACATCACGGCGAAGCAAAGTCTCAACGAAAACAATAATGACAGAACTGAAAGAAAAACTTCTAAGATAAAATGAAGAAAGTTTACACTTTAGCCTAGCCCTCTAATACTTTGAAAGTGTAGTGGAAGAAGCAGAAGATGAAGCTGAAGCAGTGACTGGTAAGGTTACATAGCAACTGAAAGCTTGAAAGAAGAGCCTTCTCTAGGGCTAGAACAATTAAACTTATGAATATTAATATTCGAAAGGTTGCATGCCTTAGATGATATATATCGTGCAACGTCGTCACAGGTTGTCTCCTTATCCAACCTGGAAATAAAAACATGTTAACGAGGATGAAGCACCTTCAAAGTACATGGCAATGGAGTAGAGGCAGTGTTAGACTGCGAAGAACTCTTAGGGGGAGGCAAAGTACAGCACGAGCTAGAGACTTTAGTAGAAGATGGAGCAGAAGTTACAGTAGTAGGACAGGGAATACAGGAAGATAAACGAGTAGTGGAAGGAAAGTTGAAAGCGACAGATAAAGAAATAGTAGAGGGGGTAATGGTAGGAGGAGCTACTGGATTTGGTACGGGATGGGACGATTGGGTAGATATAGAAGAAAGTATAATAGAATTAGTGGGTAAAGGTTGGGAAGAAGGAGTAAAAGTTGGGGAAGTTTAAGCTGAAGTGACAGTATTAGGATATGGAATAGAGGAAGACGAATAAGTAGTGGGGGGAAAGTTGAAGTAGTAGAGGGGAAAATGGATGAAGGAGCTACTGGAATTAGAGGGGAATAGAACGATTGGGCAGATATGGAAGAAAGTTCAGAAGAGTAAGTGGGTAAAGGTTTGGAAGCAGTAGAACAAGTTGGTGGGAAATGACAAGAAAGAGGTTGAGGAAACGAAAAATGAATAAGTGGCGCTGTGGAAGGCGCAAGATTGTAAGGGGATAATGGCGGCAGTTGTACTGGATTAGCCGTTGGAGTCGAGTCAAAAAAGTACTCCATAAACATTTTTGCCCCAGTATCAAACTCTGAGGCGAGCTCAATGAATAGTTTTTTAAGTTTGTGGTATTTATTTCGCATACGGTGGTACATCATTGAGAAGTCTCCCTGGCGTTTAAAGCAGGTGAGGCAAGACCGCCTGATGCCACCAGATGCAGGACTAGCCGTACCGTAAAGTCCGTCATGGTCACGACCAGTCAACCCAGCTCACTTAATGTGAGAAATACTATCGCACATTAAACAAGAGACCTCTCTAAGCTTGTCCTTATTAAAGTTGTCTTTGTTGGCGCAAGCCCGAATGCAGCAACTCATTTCAAACGAAATATTAAAACCGTAGGTAACAAAATATAAATAAAATGAAAACAAAATAAGACAAATAAGATAGCACAAAATGAATAAATGAAATGAATATAAATCAAAAAAGAAATAAATTTCAAAAATAAATAAAAGAATAAAATTATTTTCTTTTTTTTTGGAAAAATTTATGAAAGCTTAAAAATTAATGAATATATCAAATAAATAATAAATAAGCAAAAATAAATATAATAATAATAATAATGAACTTGAAAGTGAAAATTTTTAAAATCATTTTCGAAATTTATTTGTGAGTATCAACACACTGTGCAAAAAAGCACAACGACTTAAGTTCGAATGTTGACACTGTCAGCTAGACACAGATAAAGATGGAAAGAGACAAGTGAGGTGAATTTTTAGTTTTTATAAAAGACTTTCCAAGAGAGCAAAGAGGAAATACAGTTATTCCAAAATAAAAACTGCTTATCGAGAGCAAGAAGGAAACAGAAAAAGACATTTTAGGCAAAAAGAATTTAAAGGGAGAACAAAGCAGAAAAAAAGAGATTGAACTCAATATACAGGGAAGCCAATTTTAAGTGTTGTACTTGCCAAAATAATTAAACAATGTTAAGCACAAAATGTATATTATATTATTTATATATATATATATAAATAAAAGTAAAGATCGAAAACGACAATAGACAAATCATCTACCAAATGCTAGTCAAACTGCGAAGCAGATGTAAAACAAACAATTTGATAGTTTCATCTTCCTTCACGATTTCAGAGTTATATCTTCACCTACCAGACGATCAACTTTATCCACCATTGCACAACTCTTCGACCCATTAGGACTCGTAAGTCCAATAATAATTAGGTGCTTTTAAGCAACATCTGACCCCATTCATTCAAGAACTGAGACAAACTGACAGAGTAGCGTGTGTGATGAGAGTGGGTGGTAGGCTAGCGAACACCGATTTGAAATACAACGCAAATTTTCTGGCGCTGTTACCACGCGACCATCATTTCACTCGATTGTGCATCGAGTTCCTACATAGAACGACCCTTCACGCTGGACCGAAAATCCAAATATCATTGCTGCGTGAAAGATTCTGGGTGACCAACGCGCGTGAAGTAGTAAGGAAGGTTGTGCGAGACTGCGTCTATTCTTTTCGCTACAAACCACTGCTCGAAAGGCAAATCATGGGACAATTGCCAGCCGATCGCTTTGTAAAGCAACGCCCATTTCTTGTAACAGACGTTGATTTCTGCGGTCCGTTCCTTACTTCGTACAAGTTAAGAGGAAGAAGTACATACAAGATTTACGCATCTATTTTCCTGTGCTTTTCATCAAAGGCTATTCATATAGAGCTAGATTCCCAATTATCTACTAATGCAATTCTTTCTCGCTAGATGCACGCTCTCACTTGTCGATAGCGACAAGTGAACTAGAAAATTTTAAACTCCACTTGCTTGTGAACTGTGAAGCGGCAATGTTGTGTGTAAGGTCAGGAAATCAAAGTGAACATTAATAAAGTGTAATTGAATTGAAAGCAGAACTTCGATGCAAACGCAGACTCGGTCGCTACAATTGCGCCACATTTCCACCGAGGCACCCCTGCTGAAAGAGTAAGCAAACATTTGGTGACCGTGACAGTACAGTACCGCATGCGTAGCTGACTCGTGGTGCATCTGGAAGTGTCTGCCCAAACCACAACTGCGTGATTGGTGAAATCAAATTTCTGGCCGGGATCAGGAGCGTCACCGTCAGCCAGAAACCATTAGTAATTACTAGGGAGCAATAATTCTGGCCGAGATCAAGAACATCGCCGTCAGGCAGAAGCAGCTAGTAAACCGACTCCAATATTATTCGCCTCGTCGCCACCACTCTGCACATACCACGCAAGTAAAACTTACACAAAAAGAAAAATACATAAGCCGAGTGAGTACAGTATCAGTTACCTGTTAAGTTAAAGACAAGCCAAATATACATACATACGACACATATACGAACTGAGCTCGTGCGAAGCTCCGTTAGAATAAAGCAGCTGCGCCACGCTTCTTCTTTGTTACATATTATTTGCTCACCGCTGTTGATTAACTACAATCGCACATACGTACATACGCGTGCATAAAGATATACCGTTTCAAATTGATCGGTTAGGTTGTCTCACTGCATTTACATTTATATACATTTTGCTTAGGGGTCTTCGTTGTTGCTGGCAAGCTCGTTTTAGAAAGAAAAAAAAAACATATATATATTTTTTTTGGTACCGACAGTTCGTCTAAGTACAGTTCAGTTTTTTGCCGTTGAGTTGGTAAAGAAAGTAAAACATATAGACGCACTACATACATGCATGCGTTGAACATACGAGCATAAAAGCCAAGACAAGCTTTTAATTTTAACATACTAATTTCAATCGTCTCAACTCATTGCTTGCTTCCACGGATTGGTCAATATTAAGTTCTTCTTCTGATATTGATACTGCCGTGCGGTTTTTCAACACGACTATGTTAGGTTATATCAATAAATGTGTGTTTAAAGTGCATGATACCGACAATTCTAAGCGTCCGCCTTGGTTTTGTATAAATTTGGTCCGTCTAAAAAATATTAGAAATCGGTTATTTAAAAAAATTAAACGCTCTTGTTCCGCAACTGATTATGCGAGTTATGCCGCGGCTCGTAGTAAATTCACAATTTTTAATCAATCTTGCTATAGTAGATATTTTCGCAAAGTAAAAGTAAATATTAATCGAGATCCCAAGAATTTTTTTAAATTCATCAAAATCAAAAACAAATCAGAGTTATTTCCAACTAGTATGGAGTTTGATGGAGTTGCAAGTAGCTGTGATGATGGGATTGCGCACCTTTTTGCTCCATTTTTCCAGGGCACCTACTCTAATAGTGCCTGTGGAAATAGTTCTCCTTATCCTTATAAAATTGATGAATTTAATCACTTCAATTTGCCGTTTATGGACGGCAGTATTGTTTTGCGATATCTAAAATTGGTTAAACCCTCTTTTTCTCCTGGTCCGGATAATATTCCTAGTTGTATCTTAAAAAGCTGTGCTGACAACTTATATATTCCCGTTGTACCGTATTTAAGTTATCCCTTCTTACTTTGTCTATGTGGTTGAAAAGAATTCTATATAATTCTCTTATTCAGAAAGGGTAGTAAGTCTGATATATCGAACTACAGAGGTATTGCCAAGATGTGTGCAATTCCTAAGTTGTTCTGATTATCACTGATCATCTACAGTTTTATATTCGCCCATTGTGGAGTATACCTCAGCATGGTTTTGAAAAGAACCGTTCAACGGTAACCAATCTGTTCGAATTTACTTCTTTTCGGTAGGTCGCGAAACTGATGTTATCTACACCGACTTCAGTAAAGCTTTCGATACTGTACTACATGTGTTGCTCATAACCAAACTCAAAGCTTTTGGTTTCCCTTCTCCACTGATCCGATGGCTGGCATCTTACCTTGATCATCGCACTCAAAGGGTTTCTTTTTAAGTCTTCAATATCTAAGTCTTTAAATGTAACATCAGGTGTTCCCCAAGGCAGTCATTTGGGGCATTTTCGTTTCAACATTTTTATTAATGATCTACCTACCGTCATCAAACACTCTCAGATTTTAATGTATGCAGATGATGTAAAACTATGTTTCCGCCTTAATAACCCTTCTCACGGGATTTTCCTTTAGAGTGACATAGACTCTTTATATCGTTGGTGTTCCAAAAACTATTTAATGCTCAATACCAATAAATGCAAAATTATGTCCTTTGCAATAGTTTAGATCGTATTTCCCAGTTTAACGGCCTTGGTATTTTGATGGACTCGAAGTTGCATTTCGGTACCCACATTTCCACTTCGGTCTCTCAAGCTAGAGGTGTCCTTGGATATATTAAACGCTGGTCTAAGGAATTTGATGATCCGTATATGACCAAAGTACTATACACTTCACTGGTAAGACCTATTCTGGAGTATGCGTCTTGTGTCTGAGATCCTCAATATCAGATGTATATCGATCGTATTGAGTCGGTGCAAAAGCAATTTCTACTTTTTCCTCTCAAAATTTGCACTGGGATCCTAATGCTTGCCTACCATCTTATCGGTGTAGTCTCAAATTGATCAACCTCCCTACCTTGTCTAGTCGTAGAACGGTCATTGGTGTAACTTTTATGTATAACCTCATTTATGGTAGTATTAACTCATCTTTCTTACTTAGAATGATTAACTTTAGTGTACCAGCACGTCCAACTAAAACTATTTTCCTATTACTCTTCCCTTTTGTAGAGCTTCTTATTTGCAACATGATCCATTCTATGTCTTATACAAATATTTTAATACCCACTTTGCGTGTGCTGCTCCTCCCACCTCTTCTTATGTTATAAAATCTAAATTGTTGGCATCATTGAATTAATGCATAACTTATTTTCTATACTGGTAACCTCCATTTTTTCTCCTTGTTCGAATAGTATATGTTATTGTAGGTATTGAATTCTAAACTTAATATTAGCTTTAGTTTAATCTTGAATGCTGATTATGTTAATGGCTGATGATGTTTTTATCTGTAGCCAAATATTTGGTACGTAGACATTAGCTTTGGTATCGCATTATTACCAAAGATATTAGCATTTAAGACCAGGTGAGCCTAGTCCATGTGACTGGGTGAATTTTGATGCCACTTGGGCCTGCCCCATGTGAGATCAGTGGGTGGTCATTGCGTACCTACTAAGTCAATGTAGAAAAAAAAAGTGCTCACTTTATGTTAAGAAAAATTTTTACATTGTCTATTTTATAAGACCCCACTTAAAATTAAGACTAAAAATTGTGAAAAGTTGCAACGAGTGCCAAAAATTGAGTGAAGTTGAACAAAGGACTTAAATTGAATGAGTGGCGAACGTGAGTTAGAAGACCTAGCTGGCACATTTAGCAATATCGAAATGGACAGACAGTGTGACTATAACCAAAGTAGTAATAGAGGTTGGTGGCGGAGCCAAGAAAAAATGGACGCAGCCCAGGTTCAGCAGTTAATTGAGTCTGCCGTTAGGTGTGCTATTTCGACTCAAAAATAGATATTTGATCGCCAGATTAGCGAGATAAACCAGCGTATAGGGAATATAGCAGCTAACCCATCTCAAATAGAAGTGCACGAAAACACAGAATTAATTGAGGGTGTCAAATACGACGAGTCATAATAAAGTTTCCCCGGAATACGAAGGGAAACAGGAGTTTTATGTATCTTAGAGGCAAGCAGCGCACACCACCTATAGATTATTTGAAAAATACGAGAGTAGTTCCAAACAGTTCCAGGCAGTTGGGTTTAGGAAAAAGGAACAAAGTAACGGGCTTGGCAGACTCGGTATTGTCGTCTTTTAAGACCCTACTGAATTTCAAGGCAATAATTGCTCACCTCGACTTCACTTACGCCAACAAATTTATTTCAAAAATTTAATAGAGCAGGAAATGTTAACCCATCGACAGGCAACATGACAATTTTACAGTTTTACGAGAAGGTCAAAAGAAAGCTAACTCTGCTGACCAATAAGACTATAATGACTCATGACGGAGCAGTGGGGTTAGCGTCGAACCATGAACGATACCGGTTCGCTGCAAATTATACAAAGAACTTAGAGGAGCAACGGACAGAACATAAACAGCAGGGTAAAGGAACCAACAGAGTAGCAATCAAATTCCCCAGTACAATCAGCAAGAGAAAACCCCTTACTTTAGAAGGCGCGAGCAGAAACCTTATAGGATGCCGATGCATGTGGATCCAGGTACATAATAAATGAGTCAAAGAACGCAATACAGCCATCAGAACTCGGGACATAGGTATACTGCCATCTATGGTCAAGATCAGTATCAAAGACAAATGTATACCGCCCCCTCTAATCAGAATCATTATCACAGGCAAAGTTTTAAAAGGCCTAATGAGTCCGAGAGACGGACGGATCAAAGTTACAGAGAATAAACTATTTGGCACCTGAAGCCCCTCCTCAAAAGTAGCTACAGCGAAAAGGCTAAGACGTCAGTCGCCGAAGGGGAGGAAGAGATGTTGTCAATTTTTTACAGAATCGTCTTTGCTACCGTTCACAGAGCGGTAATTGCAGAGAAAAAATTAAATTTTTGATAGATATGGAGGCATCAAAAAGTTATATTAAGCCCCTTGTGGAATTAGAGCATGTAGTAGAATTCATTTTGCCAAACCTTGCGACGTTTGATGGGATAATTGGTCTCGATTTTAAAAATTGATCTCAAGTCAAAAATCACGACAACGGGTTTTTTTTCAGTTTTTAAAGTGTGCAAATGTAAATTTCACACAAATAGAAGAAATTCAAGTGCCGCACATAAAAGCTAAGTTTTTAAGAATGCTCAAAAAACGAATTAAAGTCTTTGCGGATCTTAATGAACTAATACCTTACAATACTTCGGTGGTTGCCACAATTCGGATAGAGAATGATGATCCGGTATATTCGAAGCTGTACCCGTATCCAATGGGTGTAGCCGATTTTGTCGATAAGGAGATAAAAGTCCTTCTACGAAACGGCATAGTTAGGGCTTCACGGTCAGCATATAACAACCCAATATGGGTGGTAGATAAAAAGGGAGTTGACGAGTTAGGCAATAGAACAAAAACGTCTAGTAGTAGACTTACGGAAGCTTAATCAGAAGACGATTGATGATAAATACCTGATTCCCAGCACTTCAATGATTTTGTCGAATCTAAATACTTTACAACGCTTGATCTGAAGTCAGGCTATCACCAAATTGCGTTAGCTGAACGCGACCGTGAGAAGACGGCTTTCTTCGTTAATGGGGGAAAATATGAATTATGCCGACTCCCTTTCGGATTAAAAAATGCGCCAAGCATTTTCCAGACGACCATTGTTGGTGTGATTGATGAGCAGATCGGAGGACCTGTTACGTTTACGTTGATGACGTTTGGGTACACATGTTGATTCATTTTGTATTATATTTGTTATGCTGGGTATACACATTGATTCATTTTCTGGTATACTGGTATACGTGTGAGTTGACGCTTCGGCTCAAAAATGTGGCAAAAATGTTTAAATCGTTTTTCGTCAACACGTCGATTTTCTCTGCTTTCGTTCTGTGCAGAACGTCATTTCGTCGGCGGCAAATGCAAACGCACAATTTTTTCTGATTTTGTGAAAAAACAGTCAGAAATGAATTCAAAGAATATTTTAATTATGAAGAAGTGCTCTTGTGTGCAGTCAAAAAGATAATTCATTTATTAAAATCCGCTTAGTGTTCTGGAATATCTGGTGTTATAAATTCTTTTTTTAGTGTTGTGTTGCCAAATTATCTAGGGTAAGTCAAAGCATTTGTTTTTGTGTTTATGACTTTTCCTCTGCCCTTCTGGTCATATAGTGAATAACGAAATCTAGTGATTTGCAATGACGGACCATGTGGTGCTCCCTAAGGAGGCCCTTATGTCGGCCATTGAGGAAAATTGGGACCGCTATTTAACAAATATGAAACACTAGTTCCCACAACAAATGGACAAAGGAAGAGTTCGACTACGAATTCAGAAAATAAATCCTTTTAATACATTATACTATAACCCCACTTATTATTTAAGTTGTTTTGTTAATTTTTGTATATACAATTTAATAGAAGTTGTTCTAATAATAACAGAAAAAATAAATAAATAAACAATTTTCAAAAAAGTATTTGAGCCCTGAAAAAATTCACTTACATAATCAATTTCTATTTTCGGTATTAAACAAAGTCGAAATTTTTACAACGCCACAAAGTAAATCAATGTTTCAAGAAAGTACCCTAGAACCTTCAGCATAACAACAAACTATCCCGAACAGTGGTCGCAGTGGCGGCAGCAATAGCAGTAGCCAAAAGAGAAACCGTAGTTCGCGTTCTTACTTTGAGAAGTTAACATTTGAGCCGTATGATTTACTTGAATACCTGCCTGAAGACAATATTCAACTGATTCGACCACCGTCAAGCAGCGAGTCTGGTGTAACTCAAAATTTGCCCACTCAGCGTTTTTTGTATGCAGGAACTGTTCTTACCAGATGCTTTTTAATTGGTGCCTGGGAGTCAGGACTTATAAGCGTGGATGACGTTGTGGCTGAGTATATCGTACTTGCAGTGCAAGTGTTTCTAAAGAATTTAATTTCGTCATTGATTATGAAACGCAAAAGCAATAGAACGGCCGGCGATCCTTTTTGCGAAATACAGTAACACGACAGAAAGTGGACGATATGCGCCTTTGAAGCTTGAAAAGGATTTCTCTGCAAACCTAATGCGTAGTCCAAATCATGACAACACTTTCCTTTCAGCCTGCGAAGAAATGGAACCAAGTAAACGCATTCTTATAACACTCAAGGACTGTCAGCGAGTGTTCCGCAATCGCAACGTCATTCCCTCCCATTCTCTATACGCCATCAACGTAAACATGATGTTGCCTTAAGAGATATTTTTGTCATTTAATAAATTGTACAAGATTTGGAAAAAAAACATTTGCGATCTCGTTGTTCTTTCGTGTGTTTGGCAGTTAATCTTGGATTTTTAACAGATTTTTCAATTGGATTTATTTTGATCTCCTCACGTTCTTTGGCTGCTCGTGAGAGGCGTCAAAGGGTGTACATGGTCACATGGACGTACAGGGACCCTACCGTGTCAGTCAGAATAGTAGTCTGTTGAGCCGTGAAGCAGATAGGCCGCACAGTGATTACAAAAGAAGAAGGAGAGTCCAAACATGGTAGACGTACTGGGTGTTTGGGCAGTGATTTTAGTTTTTTTTGTTGTTGTAATATTTATTTAATTTTATTCTATTACATAGCTACTTTTTATATATTTTAGTAATTAATTTGGGTGATGGCATAAAGTCGTATTAGGAAGGCGGTTTTGCATATATATTAGTATACGGTTGGTTAAAAAACGGAAAAAAAGAAACAGTAAGTGCGAGACAGCATCTCAAATAACAGTAAAGTTCACCGGAGAATCCCCATGGAAGCGCTTTCATCAGGGAATCAACGGGAGAAACTGTGAGCACCTGTTGTTTTTTTTTTTTTAATCTCAAGTTATATTTTTATGTTGAGGTCGATCTGCATCCGTTTGCTGCATTCCGCTTTATTTTTGCCGTAATTATACTTTAATTTTTTTAATTTTTCATATTTTTCGTTTTCACAATTTATTCTCGTTTTGCATGGATCACTTTACTTGAATTCAGCTTAATTCGCTGCACATATTTTCTGTACATGAAAACTGCCAAGAGAACCAAGAAACTATCGAAGACAACTGCCAATGGAACCAAAGAACAAGAGAAATATAAAATAGCAAAATGCATCTGCTCTGTCTTAAGGTCACAATTCGACTGAGTCGTGCGCTTGCCACTTCATTGATTATATCAAAGGGTATATAAGTATATAGTAAGTATATATACCTTACATATTTGGATTATATTTATTTTGACACAGCCTTGCCGAAGTTATCGTTGATTTTTCTTTGGTGTCGCGACAGGCGCAAATTTTGTGCATACTCGAATAGACCGAACTTCGTGTGTCATAACTCATGAGCGAGCCAACATGCCAACAACTGCAAGCACATTATCTCTCTTATCGTTTTCTCTCCTCTTTTTCTTTCTTTCCATCGCGCACACACAAACAAATAATGTATACGTGTGGGGTCTATTCCTTCTCTCTTTCTCATACATATTTTTCTTCCAACTCTGTTGTAGAACCGGCCATCACGGCGCCGAATTATTGTAAATTTTTACTGAAAATGCGCCCTACGAAGTTTCACTTCAATAATTGAAATTATATATTTAAATCAAACCACTTCAATAATACATGAAATACTTTGACCATTATTAATTGGTACGGCAACGATATCTTTAAATTAAAAGTGCAAAAAGTAGAAATGTAAACAAAAACTGAAAGAGTAACAGTATATAAAATTTTATGATGTAGGCAAAGCAAAAACTTCTGGCTTGTGGTTATTGGTTTATTTCAATTTAGTCTTATATTGTGAACGTAACAAAAGAGCTTTGGCGACTATTTTAAAGCAAGATCGGCTAAGTACTGTTAGAGGTATAGCGGCAAAATGGACTGAAAATACAGTAAAACGTGAATGAAAACGCTAGCAAATGAAAAAAATTTGATATGGCTTATATAGCGTATGATTGCATCACTTGCTTAGCAGAACAGATAATCTTATGTGACCAAATTATTTATGTTGACGCTTTTAGGTTTTTTAATATGTGTGTCCAAAGAGTATGAAATATATAGAGGTTACATTTCTTCCTTAAAAAATGCCCGGAGAAGGATTACCGGCCCTAATAACTTATGTTAAGTTTTCTGTAGTTGTACAGATTTCTTGTCTGTTCAACTTAGGCGGGGTAGAATATTCTGTTGGTTTGCAGAAGCTAAACAGCGAGCAAATGAGCGGCCGTCAAAATGCCGTGAAATGGGAAAATATTCATGATAAGTAAATTATAAAAGACACAAGAAAGATATAATAAAAACAAAAATCAGAGACATCCTCTTTCTTTGATTTTTTTAAAGTTCCTTATTTGCAAGGTGTGTTCGAGAATATTAAGCAAATTGTATGGATTTTAATTTAATTTGAAACTACAAACCAAATCGAGCCCATATTAGCCCATATTTCGCCTGTATTCATATATATAAATGAAATGAAAATACCAGGAGGCCAGGAAAAAAAGTAGGCATGATTACAAAGTAAAATCATACAAAAATATTCCGAGTGATATACACAATAAGAAACCAATACAATGTCATACATGCACTATACCTACGCAATACACTCAAATATTGGCTTGCTTTTGATTTTTGATTTTACCTTCTTGTTGAGTCCAGCCAAATCAATTTTTTATTTCTGCACGCTTCCCACTTCACACTTTGCGACTTCTTTCCTTGTCGACAAGTAGTCGATAGCAGTAGACAAAAATACAGTTGCTAACTCGCACCATGGGCATAGAAGAGGATCGAAGTAAAAAAGAGGAATTTTTATTCCCGAACGCACCCCACTTCACATCGTAGCCACAGCGCTTTGTGTTGCGTGGTAAAAGGCAAAATGTATTTCGTCTTTCCTGTATTCACAGTAGCGCGGCGAATTATTTATTTTTAAAGATAATAAGATAAAGATGTTCCACTCACCGACTATCTCTCTTCGAGTGCGACCGTCAGTGCCTCTTATCGTCAGTCAGTGCTTCAGTTTCTTTCTTACTTAAATTTTCTTCTTTTCCTTTTTTACCGCGTGCTTGTGCCAACACATTTACGTGCGTTTCAATACTCTCTACCATCATGGCCCCTGGGCCACCTAATCTAGGGGATAATCGCTGTGTTAGTCTTAGAGTTAGCCTCAAAGTAGAAAAAAGAGACCATTTCAAAAGCTTCCCGACATTTCTCTGGATTACCAGAAGTTGTGCAAAATAACCCCAAATTTATAATTATCGTCTACAAAAACGCAGAAAAACCAATTTCAGATTTCTCGTACTTCGCAATACAACGCGGTCCTAACGTCATCAGCAAAGATATCATCTGGATCTCCACACTCCGCGACGGCAACCTGTTAATGCTAGTCAAAAACAAGCAAGTAGCAATAAAATGTTTAACAGTTTCCTCATTGCCTGGCTTATGTGATATTGAATGCAAACACCACGACAGCCTCAACTTTGTAAATGGCACCATATACGCCCCTTATTTAAATAATATTTCCGAAGCCGAAATTGTGGACGAATTGATGTCCCAGAATGTTCACTCCGTTTTTAAGGTCACCAGAAACACGGACAGTACTTTAAAGCCCACCGGGGTTCTTCTGATCACATTCGATCTTTATAGCCTGTCCAGTAAATTGGACATTACTTGTCATTCAGTCATTATTTCTGATAAGAAACACACAATATCCAAAGTGCCCACCAATCCTTTCATATGACTCATTTTCATCTACTTCTTTACAATCTACTCATTTTGATGAATCAATGGGAGAACCTGACTTGTAGCCAAGTCCCCTTCCATTGCATTAATTCCTCTCGCAAACATAAAGCATCCTTTCTATATCTTTGCAATGTCTATTAAGATATTACAGTGGAATATAAACGGCATTTTCAACAACTATAACGAACTTTTAATAATTATAAACGACCACTCACCCGATGTTTTATGTTTGCAAGAAACACACTTGCCCCACAATTTTAATAATTTTATCTGCCCCAAGGCATACACAGGCTACTTTTACAACCATCCTCACAACACATCATCCAAACAAGGTGTGGGCGTGCTTATTAAACGTCACATCCCCCATACGTATAATATAATTAACTCCAACCTTCTCTTCTCCCCTTTACAGCTCAATCTTAATATCCCTATCACTATCTTAAACTTTTATATTCCTCCCAGCCAAAGTTTCACTTCTAACGACATACTCTGCACTCTCCAGCAAGTTATGGACCGTTAATCATGTTGGGTGACTTTAATGCTTGGAGTCACTTTTGGGGCTCCAATCAGATTAACTCTCGTGGTAAAACCATTGAACGGGCCATCACTGCAGCCAACTTGGTTGTGCTGAATGACGATTCACCCACTCACTTTTCATCCCACAGTAACTTTACCCACGTAGATATTTCATCTTCAATTCCCTACATGAAAGCGATCATTATACAATCGCAATTGCAATTAATTTCTCCCATGATAAAAGTACCCCTATGACCAAATATAAAACTGACCTTGCCAATTGGGAGCACTTCCAAAACAAATGTGTCAGTTTTTCTGATACTTGGACCACTGGTTGCTTAAACCACCAAGTTGCCCAATTAACAAAATGCATAAGGGCTGCTGCGAACTGCAGTATCCCCCAAACAAAACAAGTACCGCATAAAGCCAAAGTACCTTGGTGGAACACTGACCTACTAAAACTTAGAGACGAGAAGCAGTCCCTTTTCCAACTATACCAGGAGCACCTGTCCACTACCATACTCATAGCGTATCGTAAAGCAAGAGCGGCCTTTAAAAAAGCTGTACTTTCGGCCAAACGGAACTATCTCGAGAATTTCACCTCTCGTATTTCCTTTCTACCACAAAAAAAAGTTTGGTCCGACATCAAAAGGTTACCAGGAGTCCCCCAGCTCCACTGAAATGCATTAATTCCGACGCAGGTCTCTTCTTGACCAGCTCTTTTTTGATCGCTGAGGCCTTCGGTAAAGCTTGGTCCACGTATTCGTCAGATGCAAACTTCTCACCCAAATATATATCAATCCAACCCATACCACCCCAACCGGTAATCGGCGTCCTCTAGGTACTTAGAAGCCAATTTCACTATGGTAGAACTTGATGCTGCAATTCACACAGCAAAAGGGAAGACTCCCGGCTCGGATACGATATCTTTTCCCATGCTAAAAAACCTACCCTCACCACTCAAGAAGAAATTTCTCCACATTTACAATTGTATGCTGGACTCAGGTACCTATCCACACTCATGGAAATCTGCCATTGTTTTACCAATCCCTAAGCCCAAAAAAACTCCACACCATATCAATAGTTTCCGCCCCATCTCTCTTCGTTCCTGTCCATCAAAAATGATTGAAAACATTGTCGCACGTAGGTTAGGTTTATATCCCGGCACCATCTTATTTTCCATAACCAGGTTGAGTTTAAACACCGACATAGCACAATGGACGCGTTATTGCACACTCAACACTTCGCGTCTGACGCCCATGCGTCAAAGAATCACGTCTCTATCTTAGCGACTGATTTTGAAAGGGCATTTGATTGCGTGGGTCTGCATGCAGTACTCAATCGACTTGAGTTCTGGGGTATTGGTCCCAAACTTTATAACCTTGTAAAGGCTTTTTCGACCAATCGCACCTTTAGAGTTCGGGTCAATGACACCACATCCAATCTACACAAACTGTTCAATGGGATCCCACAGGGCTCCCCACTTTCGGTGATTTTATTTGTAACAGCGTTCGAACAAATAATCACTATCTTCTCTAGATATAAAAATATTAATGTATCGGTTTATGCTGACGATGCCGTCTTCTTCACCAAAATCAAAGATAACGACTCTGCAAGAGATAAATTCTCCTACATTTTAAATGACTTGGAATCGTGGGGAATCTGATCCGGAGCATCCCTCTGCATCGAAATATGTGCATATCTGCCGTAAGCACCGATGCAATTTTTCCGACATATATTTTAAAAACAAACGTATAAAAGTTGTTGATCACTTAAAAATTCTAGGTATAACCTTTGATTCGAAATTACTTTTTAAGCAACATTGTATCAACTTAGAAAAACAATTAGAATATAGATTTAACAATATTACATTTTTAAGCTCCAAATACTCCAGTGTCCACACTGCATTCTTGCTGAAGCCGGGTTACCATCCATTGCGGAAAGGATTGAGGAAACAACTCTGCAACTCATCCTCAAGCTCTACACGACACCAAATCGTCTCCTTGCCAAGATATTCGCTGACAGCTTTAAACAAAAACGGCTTTACAAAAGTGTCTCTACAATCCGGCGCTGCACCACCTTCTGCAAAAGTCTAACTCTACCGCCGCTTTCTTTTCTATTTTTCTTTTAAATTTTCTAACTTTATAAGTCCTTTTTCAGCCTGGACATGCAATCAGCCTAACCTCAACACCAGTCTGCACAGCTCTGCTAAAAACTATACTAGCAGCTCTGAACACCTGGCGCGTTTTCTATACGAGAAACACAAACTCGGTGCAAAAACTTGGCTCTACACGGACGGCTCAAAAACTGCCAACTCTACTGCATTCACTGTCGTCGACAATATGGATACAATATCAAAACAATCAAAACAAGGGTGATATACAGAAATTCCTTTTCATGCTAATTCGCGCTAAGAACACAAAATTGATAGACACAGTAGGAAGGGGAAACAGCGCTTGCTTGGATTTCACAACAGAACCCACCTTCTAATATTGATGTTTTCCTGGTTACTTCAGCTTAGTAGTTAGCACAATGATACACTTTTACGTTTCTGCATTTACAGTGCAATCTATAAAGTTAAGTTGTCCCACACCTTTAGCTGATATGCATCCTCACACCCAGAGAGAACTTATTCATATAGAGTTCACATTTCTCCCTTAAAAAAATGGCCGGAGAGACTTTTAAGAAACGATTGGCTTATGTTAAATTTTAAGCAGTTGTACAGATTTCTTGTCTGTTCAACCATGTGGCGTAAAATATTCTGTTGGTTCGCTTAAGGTAAACAAGCAAAATATTGAATGATAAGAAAATTATAAAAACACAAGAAAGACATAATAAAAACAAAAATCAGAGACACTGTCTTCTTTCTTTGATTTTTTTGATCAACGTTTTTTATTTGCAAGGTGTTAGAGAATATTAGGCAAATTGTGTGGAGTTTTCTTTAATTTATGAAATCGTTCTTTAACAAACGAAATCGAGCCTTGTATTTTGCCTATATTCATTTATATGAACGAAAGGAAAATACCAGGCGGCCTGCAAAAAAAGTAGGCATGATCACAAAGCAAATTCGTACAAAAACATTCCGGGTGATACAATAAGAAACCAATACAATCTTATACACGCACTATACCTACACAACACACTCAAAATTATCACACTTTGCACGCAAGGGCGACACAGAAAACCAACACAATCTCATACATGCACTATACCTACACAACCCACTCAAGCTTAGCACATTTCGCACGCAAGGCAGACAATAAAAACCAACACAATCTCATACACGTACCACACCTACACAACAACGTCACCCACACAATGGCAAGTTTTGATTTTCGACTTCAACTTCTTGAAGACAATTTTCGGTTGTGGCGGAAAACGAAATCCATTTCAAGAGCAAGTAGAGTGAATGCGCATTTATTGAAAAGCCAAAGAAACCCAAGTGAAATTTTTAACTATTGTCGAATTTCCATAGGTCGAACTTTTATAAGTCGAATATCTCCATGACTCGAATTGAGTACGTTTATAGTGAAAAATCAATATAATATGTCTTCCATAACTGGAATATCCCCATAACTCGAACTTTTGTTATGCATTATTCTTATTCGAGATTTGGGTGTTTGACTGTACGAGCAATACGTACAGTCGGCGAAGTTCGAGTCTCAATCGCGCAAAGCAAATTTCGTCACCCTTATTTCGTGTTGTGTTCTTTCCTCCTCTTTCCTTGTGATCGGCAATGAAGAAAAAAACAAATGGTCTAGACTTTGTTGTTGCGTGAGCGTAGCAAAAAGGAGGAATTTTTATTCCCGCACGCGCCCCACTTCACAACACAGTCCACAAGTCAATTTTCGATTGTGGTACCAAATTTATCACAGGTCAGGTCTCGAGCGCGTTTCGTTATTGAGTTTAAATTTGCGTGCACGCAAGAAGTATACATATTCACTCACGCAGGAATATCTCTTTGCTTTGTCTTCCCTTATGTTCGGCAAATAAGTTTGATATCGTTTTCACATGTGACACTTGCAGTTGCTTGCTGTTTTTTCTTTGCCTGCTAGTCAAGGTAGAATTACCTATATTCAACTTCGAGTTTTATAATACATAGCGCAAATAAAGGTATAATAAATTTATTTTAAATTAATTTGAGTTATTTATTTATTTAGTTATATTAAAGACAAAAATTTGTACTAATTAAATCACTCTATTTTTTTGGGTTTTTGGATGCGCCAATTACTCACTTAAATATATATATTTATAATACAGCATAAAATTTTGTTTGAAAATTTGTAAAATTTGGTTAAAATTCTCTGCTTTTACTTGTTCACACAATGTATGCTGGCAAAGAATTACCCTTTTTCGCGCTAAAAATATGGAAGTGGAAGGCGGATATCACAAGAACAAAAGTCATGTTCCTTATTCATTGAAAGTCACGCCAAAACCAATACAAGTGGGTGGTGGGAATTGCAATAACAAAAATCGTGTTCCTCATTCATTAAAAAATCGCGCCAAACCAATACATGTTCTTTTTCGCTATCATTCCCACAACAATATCAATTTTTTTTTTTATTTTTTTTTATTTCCCATATGTCGTGTACATATGTCTTTATTTTTTATTAAGACTATTAGTACATGGTTTAAACGTTATTTTAGGGTTGTAACTAATTTATGTGAGCAGTTCACAAAAGTTTTTTTTTTTTGTAAGGATGTAGGGGAAAAAAATCAAAATAGTAACAAAAATAATATACATTTAAATTAAATTAATACAATTATAGAGCAAAATATAGTAAAGAAAACATAAATGTAATAAGAATATAAAATACAAAAATAAACACATTAAACAAAAACAAAGAAAAAAAGAAAGAGGTATTGACATATATATATATATAGCTTCGAATTTATTCAACCAGATCCACTGGCCTTGTCCTCTGTAACCTGCGTTTGCATTGTAGTTCCTGTATTGGCAGTAGGTTGACACCAGCATTTGGGTGTTGGGTAAGCTTGGTCTGGTAGATTCGACTTATTTTTGTAATCTCCTCTGTTACTGTTGGAATATTAAGATCACGATGCAGATCATTGTTAGTTTTATACCACCCAGCCTTGGTGATCATTCGAATGATTTTTGATTGTTGTCTTTGTATTATGTCTGTATTTGATTTTTTGGCCGTTCCCCAGATTTGTGCTCCGTACGTCCAGATTGGTCTTATAATGGCTTTGTAGATCAGTATTTTGTTTTCTAATGTTAACTTTGATTTGAGCAGCCAATATAATTGACTAATCCTCAGCTTGATTTGATCCCGTTTTTTAAGTATATGGTATTTCCAGTTGAGTTTGTTGTCAATATATAATCCTAGGTATTTGACTACATTTTCAATTTTTACGTCAGCTCCGTCAATCGTTATACGAGGTGGTGTGAATTTAGTTTTAGTTGTATATATAACATGTATTGTTTTGGTATTATTTACTTTTATTTGCCACTTTTCAAACCACCTTAGGGTAGTATCCAGATGCTGTTGTAGTTTGGATGTTGCTATGTTTACTTGTCTATGTGCGCTAAGTATTATAGTGTCATCAGCAAATGTGGCTATCATTGAAGCGTCGTCATTTGGTGATGGTATGTCCGCTGTAAAGATAGTGTATAATAACGGTCCCAGTACACTTCCTTGTGGTACGCCTGTTTTGATTTTTCTTAATGTGGAATATTTATCTGAGTACTTAACGAAAAAATGTCTTTCTGTGATATAGTGTACTAATATCTGTAGTACGTTATGCGGGAATATATTGCGCAATTTTCTGATTAGTCCTTTGTGCCAAACTTTGTCGAATGCCTTTTCTACATCTAGAAAAACTCCTATACAGAACTTTTTGTTGTCAAGATCGTTTAAAATTTTATGAGTCACACGATGGATTTGTTGTATGGTCGAGTGTTTTCGTCGAAAGCCAAATTAGTGGTCAGGTATATGTTTGCGTTCTAGAATAGGTAACAGTCGCTGGCACAGGAGCTTCTCGAATATTTTTGACAGCACTGCAAGTATAGCTTACTATTGGTCTATATGATGCTGTATTATATACGTCTTTACCAGGTTTTGGAATTACAATGAATTCAGCCACTTTCCATACATTAGGAAAGTAATTTTATCTAATTATCGCGTTGAAAATATTACGTATGTATACCACTGCTTGAAGTGGTAGCTCCCTTAAAAGTTTTCCGTCAATTTTGTGCTTTTTTTGGCTTTATGTCGTGCTGTATACATTTGAGTATTTCATTTGTGCATATTTTTTTTAGGCGAGTTGGCTGGGGAGTGACTGTCGAGTCTATATGACAGTCATCTTCGTTGATAGTTTCATCAGCAAATATTTTTTCATAATAATTCGCTAGAACTGTCGCCTTGTCTAGGTTCGTTACTGCCCATGATCCATTGTCCATTTTTATAGGTGCCTGGTGTATTGTTTTATTTGTCAGTTTTTTTGTAGGTTTCCACAGGGAGTAGTCGGTAAAGCTTGTCGGAGTTAGCCTCTGTAAATACTTCGTGATTTCATAATTTTTTTGATTTTGGAGATATTTTTTAATTTCTTTAGTTGCCTTGTTATATTTATTTTTCGTCTCGAGGAATCTGCAAATGGTCCATGCTTTTTTCAGTTTTCGTTTTGTGCATATCAATTTGCGAAGCGTACTGGGTGTGTATCGCTTTGCATGGTGTATTACCTTGTCCGGAGTTGCTTGCAATACTGCCTTCTCAATGGTATCGTTTAGTTGGACTATAGCTGATTCTACGTTGTCGGGTGATCTCAGTGTAATGCTTGTATTTAAGTTTGTGTTAATGTAGTCTCGATAGGTATTCCAGTCAGTTTTGTTGTTGTGCCATAGTTTGGACTTGGTTGTGTTCACTTCAGTTGAATTAAGTTCGAGTAGTATAGGTGTATGGTCTGACGATAGTTCCAGTCTTGATGTTATGACACATTTATTTAAGTCTATGTCTTTGAGTATATAAAAGTCAATGACGTCTGGCTTTTTATTTTTGTCTGTTGGCCAATACGTGGGTTCGCCGGTACTAAGATGTTTAGCTTTTGCTAACAGCAGTGCACCCTGTAGGTTTTTACCTTTCTTGTTTGATATTCTGGAGCCCCAGTCTGTATGCTTCGCATTGTAGTCGCCTTCAGCTATAAAACGGGGTCCGAGAGTTTTTAAGAAGTCAAGGTATTGCGACTGTGAGATATTGTGCTTTGGTGGGCTGTACACGGCTGTTATTCTTAGTGGTCCGGATGAGTCGAAGATTTGTTTGCTTGTCGACTGGATATAGGTTTCTTGGAATGGAAGCAGTATGTTATGTTTAATGTTTTGTTTAATAATGATAGCAGTCCTACCGTGTCCTGTACCGTCGGGATGGCTTATGTGGTACATCTTGTATCCACTTATGTTCATGTGTTGGCTACTTATATAGTGTGTTTCCGATATCAAAGCAATGTCAATGTAGTTGTTGTGTAGGAAAAGCTGTAATTCATTCAGGTGATTTTTTAATCCGTTTGCATTCCAAGTTAAAATTTTTATTTTAGTGTCCATTCTTGTTGTCGAGTTTTGTCAATAGTACTGTTATGATGTTCATCATATTACTCATTTGTTGCACTAGTTGTTTTATTATATCTTTTATTTCCGCTAAATCTTTTGAAAATTCGGTCTTTTTTTCTGTGTTTTCACTAGTCTCGTTTTTGTTGGATTCGTTTTTGTTGCTTTCGTTTTTGTTGTGTTCCTCATCTTTTTGTTGAGGTTGTAACTGATTTGTGGGGTTTCTACGGTTAGTGGCTGCTGTTTGGGCGAACGTTATTCCAATTTTGACTTTGTTTGATGTCTGTTCTACTACCTGATGCTCATCTTTTTTATCGTCTTTCTCTTTTAGTGAGGGAAATCTTTTAATTTTTAGATGTTTGTATACGTCACATCCCTTATAGTTGGCTGTGTGTGAGCCGCCACAAAGAGCGCATTTAATTTGATCTGCACTTCTTAGTTTGCAGTCAATAGTTTTGTGCTTGCCAGCGCATTTCACGCAGATCGGGTCTTTGGTGCAGAAATTTCGTGTATGACCATATTTTTGGCAGTTTGAGCACTGAGCTACCGTGCGTTTGTGGTGTGGTGGCTATAATATGACTTTGGTACATAGGAGTGTTGTAATATTAAAGATTTATCTATTATTTGCTTTGGCTTTTAGTTGAATGAAAAACAGCGGCAGTGGTTTCTTTGTCAGTTTTTGTTGTACGTTGTGTATATTAATAACGTCATGGCCTAGTTCCGATAGCTCGTTCTTAAGTTCGTCAAGGTCAGTGGCGTAGTGCATATTCCTAAGTACTGTTTTGAATCCCCGCTCCTCTTTCGGCTTAAAGGTGTAGTATTTATTTTTGTTTTCCCTGAGCATCTTAACCACCGCCGAGTAGTTCGACGAGTCATTTGTCTGTACGCATACTTCGTTGTTTTTAAGTGTTTTTAAAATGTAGTTTTGTTGTATTATGTTTTTCAGAGCTTTGTTTAGTACGTTAATTTGTTCTCCTTCCTGTACGTATATTGGTGGTGGCTTGTGAATTTTAGTAGGTGGTCGAGTTTGATTTGGCGCATTAGAATTTGCTTCTGTACCACTGCCGTCTTCAGCCGTTTCGTCTTGTGAGAGGAGTTCGAACCTGTTATTAGTGTTAGGCGCGCTCAGCCAGTACTTTTGCAGTGTTGTTTGTGTTGTCGTTTGTGTTTGAGTTTTTGCTACTTTTTCTACTATTGCTATTTTGTTCGGAAGTGTTGTTGGGAGAGAGCTTACTACGGTTGCGTTTTATTTTTGACTCTTTTGGGTTTTGATTGGTTGAAGTTTGTACTTGCGTGTTTGATGTCTTTTCTCTGATCAATGTTGTTGCCGAAAAGAGAGAGCAAATTGGCATTGTAGCTGAGAAAGGTGACGTGGTGGTTGCTGTAATTAGTGAGATAGCAGCTGATGTCTGTGTTGTTGTTGTTGTTGTTGGTTGGAACGAGGAGAGTGGCGTCGTTGGTGAAGCGCATTGTGCACTCCACGGCAGAGGCTGCATATTACCTGCTGCCATGGAACAGCTGACAGTTAGTTGAGTGGTAGAGCGAGAGGCTGCGTTTGTTTGGATTGATGATCCGTTATTGTTTTCTCTTTGGGAGTGTGTAGCTCTTTGATGTATTGCGAGAGAGCAAGAACGCGCTCTCTCGAAATTAACGGGAAGTGAGGCTTGGTGTGAGTCACTGATGTTGATGCTGTTGTTTGAACCGCTTGTTGATGTGCCAAGGTATTCGTTGTTGTTACTTATGCGGACAGCTGTTTGAGCGTGGGTTCAATGGGTGGGTTCATGCTGTTCCTTGATGGATGATTTTGTTTTTGCGAGCTGCCCGCAGTCGGGGGACTGCGTTCAACAGGCATTTTGAGATAAGAACAATTGATTATCTTGTCTCTTGATTTAGTTTTTTGTGTTGTTAAATTCGGAAAGCGAAAGGAGACGACTAGTCGACTTGACAGTGCACTTGCGAATTACAATATCAATACATCAAAATAAAAATAGGTGAGAGCAATCAAAACAACCAAAACAAAGGTGACAGACAGAAATTTCTTTCATGCTAATTCGCGCCAAATACACAAAATTGAGCAAGACACAGTCCGACGGGGAACAGCACTTGCTTCGCTTTCGCAACAGGCACCCATATTTGAATTTCCGTTTGCCTGGTTACTTTGAGCTTCAATACAATGTTTTCGTATAATAAAAGAAAGAACGCCATAATAAAAATTTGTTGTTTACATCTATTCTTGCCAACTGAATGTATAATAAGGGTAAAGACAAGCATATTGATGAATAAAATAAAGAACGATAATTTCAAAGGGGTCAAGTCAGTCTCAAAAATTATCATGTTCATCATTCATAAATAAATCGCGTCAAACCTATACATGTTTCTTTTTCGCTATCATATCATTTCCACAACAATATCAATACAATCAAAATAAAAATGGATGACGGCAATCAAAACAAACAAAACAAAGGTGATATACAGAAATTCCTTTTCATGCTAATTCGCGCTAAGAACACAAAATGTATGAAGACATATCAAGAAGGGGAAAGAGCGCTTGCTTCGATTTCACAACAGGCACCCACCTTCTAAAATTTCTGTTTGCCTGATTACTTCAGTTCAGTAGTTAGCACCATGAGTTTGCTACACAGCGACCTGCGCTGCTACTTCGATGTTAATAGCAGACAAATAATATAAGCCAATGTCTTCTTAAGATTTGGAAAAAGATCCAAAAGCTCGTGAGAGAAATGTGAACTCTATATGAATTAATACTCTTTGTGCGCCAGAATAACAAAGATGACAAAAGCTTGTATCTATACAACTAATATGAATTTTATAGATAGAGTGCACAGAATAGGGCGGTTAGTCTTAATTGATATTTCATTATTCTTTTTAATTTAATACAATATTTGGTAGTTTTACATGTTTTTTATTCATTCGAGTCTGTTCGCCTCTTTTTGGCGTTGTCAAGGGACGTTGAACTGTAATTCCATCATTGAACTGTAATTCCATAATTCATTTTGGTGATTGTAATTTTATCGGACCACAGGCTGTGCGTTTATATTTTCATCTAGCCGCCAGCTGTCGTGACGGCTGCCTCAACGGTGTCGTTATCGCCACATTCACTCCCCCCAGTGGTGAGACAGCACCATCTTTGTCGATTCCGCTGGTTTTGAAGTGTCATCGTCAACCTTTGCGAAGAAAGCGGGTTTAAGCCTTTCAACTGAGATCTATTATTGTTTGCAGTCGTCGTTAATTATGAAAACATTGTCATTAATGCATTTTAGAGCTTCGTAAGGACCTTGGTTTGAAGGCTCAAGTGATTTTCTGATCCCATCTTGCCGGATAAATACGTGCGAGCACCTAAATTGTAATATTTAAAAGGATTGGTTTACTTTAATGCTCGATATTAAGCAACAAATTGCTGTTTATTGTTAATGCTCTCGAAAGCGACTGTTGCCCTTCTTACGTTTACAGTTTGTCTTTATATAGTCTAATGAATACACGTGTATAGGAGTGTGTGTTATGCAGAAGCATGAATGATTTTAAGTAGTTTTCAGGTGGTCAGCAATATGTGCAGGCATCAAATTACCGTTCTGTGTAATATTTATTTGACGTTCAAAATTTTGGGAATGTGCTGATTAGGTATATTCCATGTTGTGCCGTTTGTGTGAATACACTGAAAAATATTCGGGGCATATGCATATTACACTTCAATGAGAAAATGAGCGAATATTGTTTTACAAAGGGATTGATTAGAATGTATACATAAATTTTTTTGGTTTTTTGTGATTAAGATTTTGTGTCTTATGTTATAGGTTATTTCTTTAATTTGTCCATGTGTATAGCCCATGTATTTGGGTTGTCAGTGAAAACAAATGTCGGTACATTGATATACAGTGTGCCACTTAAGTGAGCATACAGGAAGAATTTTCATGAATTTTTGTGTTTTAAGTTTCATAACTTGGTTGATTTTAAATATTTTATTATAATTCAAACGCAGTAGTGTTAATTGAATATTTTTGAATGTATTTACAAAAAAAAAATTTATTTGACATAGTTGTATCCTTAATAATAAGTAAAAATCACGAAGACCTGGAAAATTCACCTCCACAAAAGTCATCGTACAGCTGATATAAGGGGGTAGTATCTTGAGCTCTGAATACTCAAAATCATTTTTTAGTACCGGGTTGGATAACCCTTCATTTTTATGACCTCATTCCGTCTATTTGGCATTGATAGCACCAAGTTTTCAATGTAAGTGGGGTCAATTTTCTCACACTCCTGCAGTAAACTCATCTTCAGTTCCGTTGTGCTTCGAATTTCGCGGCCCCTTATACTTTCTTCCAATTTGTTCCACAAGTGTTCAATAGGAATGCGTGGGGAACATTATAAATGACCCATAAGTGCGTATTCATTGCTGTGTGCTACGGGTCATCATCGTGATAAAAATAATATTTAGACCGAATATCGAACCGACCGAATATCTGCACTGTGGACTAAATTTCGCTTAAGTATCTCGATGTACAATTTGTGGTCCATAATACCATCAATAATTTCCATCTTCCCACCACCCATAACAGCCATACAGGTCCATACCATCAAACCTCCTACGACATGTTCAACTGTTTTAACTGTATTCTTCGGGTTAAACGCCTGTCCAGCTTTTCGCCAAACTTTAAAATGCCCATCTGGCCGCCAGATATGTATATATATATATAAACGACATTAACAAACCAAAAAAAATCATGTGTGCAGTTCACGGATGGTAGATGTAAAACTTCTTTAAAGGCAACATAGCGTGTCTTTCCTCTTGTTGTTGTTTTCATTATATGCATTGCTAACGACTTCGTTTTCTTTTCAAATATTCGTCTCAACGCTGGAATGCTACACGAAGAAGGATAATGCGATGACGCGATGATGCTGTAACTGTGAAAATTTCACTATCAACCAAAAATGGCCGACTCCTTTTATTTCTTTGTTTCTTTTTAAAGTGATTTTTAACTTTTATTAACTGAATTGAATTGATTTATTTTATGTTATTGTATTTTTTTATTTGACTGAACTTTTCATACTTTTGATTATGCTTATGTACGTTTTTGTCTTTTTTTCTAGGAAATTTAAAAATAGTTTGAAATATATTATTTTATTTTCATTGGAACATTTATATATTTTCATATGGCACTCATGCCTTTTTAGACGGGTTTTCTTACATGCTTTTAATTGGAACAGATAAACTGTATAAAACGAGGTTTAAGTATACATAGATTTTGCAACAACATTTTTACTAAAAACAAGTTTTATTGGTGAGGGTTTTCCCAACATTTTCATTATACAAACCTGGTAATGTCATTATACAAACCTGGGCCACTTTTCACTTTTTAGTGATTTTGATAGAAATAAGCAGAGGTTACATTTCTCTCTTAAAAGAATGGCCGGAGAGACTCTTCAGAAACGATTAGAATCCGAAACTGATTCTGTACATCAACAGTATTGTTGACTGTTCAACTTATTCAGCGTATTGCTGTTGGTTTGCTTGGGTTTGCATAAACAAATTGGGCGGGAGTATGATATTCAAAGAAAATAAATACACAAGAAAGACATAATACAAACAAAAATCAGAGACACTGTCCTCTTTCTTTGATTTTTTTTCAAAGTTTTTTATTTGTATGGTCTTCGAGAATATTCAGCAAATGGTGTGGTTTTCTTTGATTTACGAAATCGTTCTTTAACAAACGAAATCGAGCCATGGCTGAAAACAAAGCAAGATTGTACAAAAATATTCCCAGTGATACACACAATAAGAAACCAATACAATCTTATACACGCACTATACCTACACAACACACTCAAACTTAGCACATTTCGCACGCAAGGGAGACAATAAAAACCAACACGTACCACACCTACACAACAAGGTCACCCACACAATGGCAAGTTTTGATTTTTGACTTCAACTTCTTGAAGACAATTTTCGGTTGTAGCAGAAAACAAAATCCATTTCAAGAGCAAGTACAGTGAATGCGAATTTATTGAACAGCCAAAGTAACCCAAGTGATATTTCTAACTACCGTCGAATTTCCATAGGTCGAACTTTTATAAGTCGAATATCTCTATGACTCGAATTGAGTACGTTTATAGTGAAAAATCAATATAATATGTCTTCCATAACTGGAATATCCCCATAATTTGAACTTATGTTATGCATTATGGTGATTCGAGATTTGGAAGTTTGACTGTACGAGAAATACGCACAGTCCGCGAAGTTCGAGTCTCAATCGCGCAAAGCAAATTTCGTCACCCTTACGTCGTGTTGTGTTCTTTCCTCTTCTTTCCTTGTGATCGGCAATTAAGAAAAAAACAAATGGTCTAGACTTTTTTGTTGCGCGAGCCTAGCAAAAAAGAGGAATTTTTATTCCCACACGCGCCCCACTTCACATCATAGCGAACAAGTCAATTTTCGCTTGTCAGGCCCCGAGCTCGTGTTTCGTTGATGAGTTTAAGTTTGCGTGCACGCAAAAAGTATACATATTCATATACGCAGGCAAATTTTTTTCTTTGTCTTCCCTTATGTTCGGCAAATAAGGAAAAAACAAATGTCACACGCTTTGTTGTTGGGTGGTCAAACGCAAATTTTATTTCTTTGTCTTTCCTGTATTCGCAGTAGCGCAGCAGGTTTGATATCGTTTTCACATGGGACACTTGCAGTTGCTTTCTGTTTTTTCTATTCGCCTGGTAGTCAAGGGAGAATTAGCTGTATTCAACTTTGATTTTGCGATATATCTAGAGCAAAATATACATTTTAAATCAATTTTACTTATTTATTTCTTTATTTCTAACAGCACGAACGAATAGTTTATTCGTTATTATTATAATTATTTATTATTTATTCATTAAAAGTCCCATCAAAACCAATACAAGTAGGTGGTGGGATTTGCAATAACAAAAATCATGTTCTCCATTCATAAAAAAATCGCGTCAAACCTATACATGTTCCTTTTTCGCTATCATATCATTCCCACAACAATATCAATACAATCAATACACTTACCTCCTTGCTCATCCAGCATAACAATGCTTCTCATTCCCACTTCCGCGCTCTAAATAAAAATATACATTTTTATGACAACTATTAGAGATTATAACACATTTCTGGTTCAATTAAGTAATGTTTACGCCAGCCAGGAAGTTTTTGGTTCTTGTGGGAGTTGTTAATTTTTTTATTTATTTTTTTTTGGTTTAGTGTTTTGTAAAACTACCCATTTTACCCACTTGATGTTGATTATATGCAAATTAACGTGGTGTTGCGTCGCAAAGTAGAAGTTGGGGGGCATGTAGATGTTATAGCGCAAAAAGACTACTCCGCATAAATTGTACATTGGGTTGCTGAGCTTTGGCGACCGGTGTGACTACACTTCTATATGACGCTGTCTCTTTCACCCTTGCATGCAGAGGTGCAGTCATAGCAGTGGTCAAAGCTCTTTTTATGCTTTCGGCTTTGTTTCTATTGTATTAAAAAAACAAGTAAAGAAGCCAAAACAAGCTTGATAGCACAAGAGAACACAATTAAGATAGAACAAACTAATTTATATGGAAATTTGGCAATTTGTGAAATAAAGGCGCCGTCAAACGCTGCAACAGGTGGACTTGAAATTGTGAATAAGAAAATAGTAGCATTATATAAGTTATATTATGTGTATAGCATAATAAAGGTTTGATTCAGGCAATATATTTGGCAATTTTGTATGTCACAATCCGAGTTTGGTCGACAACGATTTGAACCCATTTTAGAATTTCTGCAGTATTTAAAAGAAATAGTTTTTTTCATGCTCGATGTCAAGCAACAAATTGTTATTATTATTATTATTATTTTTTATTGTAGCTTAGAATCAATCCTAAATTACAATACTCTTATAGCCAGAGCAACGAAGGCCTTCAGGCTGGTTTTATTTTATACATGTATTTAGAGGCTTATATTTAGTTTAGAAATAAGATTTACAAAATTTTCGATATTTTCAATGTTGGCCTCTACGAGGAGTTGGGTAGGACTGGAAATTTTTAAGGAGATGCATTGATTGAGGATAAATTGGCAGTTATTCGTGAAATGTTCAATAGTGAGAGTGCTTCTATTGCAGTATGGACAGATCGGTGGTGATGTTTTCTTGAATAGGTGTTTGTGTGTAATCTTCGTGTGGCCTAGTATGCATCTAGTGTAGATAATTGCGTGTTTTCTGTTTACAGTTATTGGTATGTTTGTTGGTTTCCGATAAGGATTTATTGTTTTATAATAGTGTGTGTATTCGCTCCAGATATTTTTTAAAACTAGTTTGCTTGTCATATTGACGAGGTTGTTAATGTCTTTCTGACTAAAAGTGTTGTGAAGAATTAGTGGGGCTGTTCTGGCGGCTTTTGCTGCAGTGTCCGCCAGCTCATTTCCTTTTATTCCTGCATGTCCTGGTGTCCACATTAGTTTTGTTTTTTTATGGTTTGCGGATATCATGTCTCTGATTTTGCTTATGGTCGGATCATTGTTATTTACATTTTGTACAGCGAGGAGTGTTGAAAGCGAGTCGGTGCATATGACATGTTTGGTTTTTTTGATTTCACTTGCCAGTTCCACAGCCATTAGAATTGCTTCAGTTTCGGCTGTAAAAATGGACGTGTAGAAGGGTGTTATAGCCAATCTTAGAATTTCATTCTCTTCAGTGATAACGCTAAGTGCTGTTGAGTTGTCTGTTTTTGAGCCGTCTGTAAAGATAAACTTCCACGTAGGGAAATTGGATCGAATACTATTGAAGGTTGTCGTGTAAATCTCTTTGGGAGTTGAGTCCTTTTTATAATGTGCAAGTTGGAGTATAATTGAGTTTTCACTAAGTTGCCATGGTGGGACCTTTTATTTGTATTTTCGGTGAGTAGATATAATTATGTTGAATTCTGCAGCTTTTTTGATGATGAGTTGGAGGCTTGATGGTATTTTAAGATCTCGTTTCCGCTTCATTTGGTTGATTAGCGTTGTATGCATTGAAGACCCGGGTGTATTGGTTAGTCTGTTTATTTGTCTGCTGATGCTCCAATCAAGTCTGGTACTCAGGTCGGGTTTCGCAGTTTCTGCGAGGATTTTGGCAATGGGAGTGGTTCTGAAAGCACCTAAAGAGAGTCTGATGGAGGAGTGGTAGGCGGTGGATAATTTGTAATATTGGTTTTGTTTGTTTTGCCGTATACACAGAGGCCGTAATCTATTTTGGATAATATTATTGCTTTTGTAACGTTTATGAGAGAGATAGTGTTACATTTAAGATTTTTGCTACTTAAACATTTTAAAATATTTAATCTAGTGTTTAATGATTTTATTAGTGTATTAATATGTTCATTCCAAGAATGTCTCTTATCAAAGATAAGCCCTAATATTTTAAGATATTGTGTTTTAGGTATGATTGTATTGTTTATTTTAATGTCTATGTTTGTACAGTTGTGTTTTTTTGCATTCATGTAAGTGTTACAAATACCTAGGTGTGTATTTGGATAGGCCGATTTCAAGTATCACGAAATCCTTAAGACAGAGGATTGGTAAATTGCATTGGCTTTTAACTAGCAGGAAAAAATTGTCCTTGGGAAATAAGGTGAACATTTACAAAACCATAATTGATCCTGCTTGTCGATACGGTTTGCAGGTGTATGACATAGCAGAGAGGTCAAACATCACGAAGGTGAGAGTACTGCAGGCCAAGACATTGGTAATGCTTACTGGTGCCCCTTGGTTCATGCGAACGGCAGACCTTGAAAACGACTTAAAAATACCGAAAGTTGGCAATGTGATAAATCGTCATGCCAAGAAATATATAGAGAGATTGAAAAATCATCCAAATAAACTAGCAAGGCGCCTTCTAAAACGACGCAGAATGGAAGGAGTTAGGGTGGCGAGACGGTTGAGAAGATCGCACCCTGCCGACCTCCGTAATAGATCATTTTTATATTATATCCACACTATACTATATCCCCACTTATTGTTTCGGTAATTTTTATATATACAATTTAATTGAAGTTATTATAATAATAACAGAAAAATTTAATATAAAGGAAAAAAGAAAAAAAATTTAAGTGTGAGGATTTTTCGCTGGATATTTTTGTGACACTAAAAGTGCACTATTGATTTAATTTTTGGAACAAATTTTTTATTTCAGTATCATAGCCTACTTTTGGATTAAAAATGAGACACAGATCGTCTGCGTACATTGTATGTGTAAAAAATTTGTTTTGATTTATTATGTGGCTTAATTTGTTGTAAGCTATGAAGAAAATGGTGACAGACAGTGGGGATCCTTGCGGGATGCCATTATGTAGTGGCTCTTCTTTTGACAGGGTGCTATTAACTTTTACTCTGCATGTTCTATTACTAAGGTAACTGCGAGTGTAGTTAATAATTTTTGGTCCGAGTTTCCATTCCAGGAGCTGTTGAATAATGCAGTGAATTCCTACTCTGTCAAAAGATTTTTCCATATCAATGGAAAGAACTGATACATGGTTTTTTGATGACAGTTTGTTGCAAATGTAATTATCTATTATTAAAAGAGGATCTATGGTGCATCTGTTTGCTTGGTATGCGTACTGGTTTTGGGACAGCAAGTTTTCTTGGTTTAGATACCACAAAATTCTTTTTGAAATAATTTTTTCTAGGGTTTTTGATATGCAGTAGAGTAGAGATATTGGACGATAGGCACTAATCGAATTTTTTGGTTTATTGGGCTTGCTTATAGGGATTATAGTTGTTATCTTCCATTGTTGGGGAATGATGCTGGTGTCAAATATTTTATTATAAAGGTCAAGTAGTTTATTGATGCCAGCAGGCGGAATGTTATCAAAGCCAGGTGTGGATCCTTTTAGGCTACTAAGACAGGATTGAAGCTCAATTGACGTGATGGATGTTTCAATTAGTTTTGCTTTTAGTTCCGGGATATATGTCAAGGGTGTTTGGGCTGTGTAACAGTGATTGTTTTGCTTGAATGATTCTGAGAACTTTGAGTTGTTTGAGCAATCAGACCAGGCCCTGCTGAATGCATTGGCGATCTCCTTTGAGTCACAAGAGTTACCTGCTGCAGTTTCTATTGCATGTATGTGTGTGTTTTTTCGGATCCCTGTAATGATATGTACTTTATCCCAAAGCGTTTTCGTAGTTGAACTGGGGTTGATATCATTGGTAAAGTCTGCGAAAGCAGTTTTTTGGGCTCGCTTTGTTTCATACTTAAATTTGGTATTTGCTTTTAGCATGTTCTCTGTGCTTAAATGTTTCCTGAGATTATTTAGACATTTTACCTTTTCCCTTTTTAAGAGCTCTAGTTCCCTACTGCACCAGTATGTTGTCTTTTTCGTAGCTCTTATGGGATTTTCGGTTGGTACGGCATCGTTTGCACATGCCCCAATTATTTTAAGAAATTTAGCAGCTGGTTGATTTATGTTGTTTGTGATATTAATTTTTTGTGACTGTTCCTTAATGTTTTTCGGAAATTTTTCCCAGTTGGCTAGGTGCAGTTTGTATTTATGTGATTTGAAATGTACGTTATTTGGTACTTTAAAAAAGAGATTGATGTAAATTGGAAAGTGATCGCTTCCATATAAATTGTCACAAATAGACCAGAAGGCATTAAGGTTAAGTGGGGGTGAGCACATGGAGATATCTACGTTCGTAAAAGTGTTCATAGTTGTGTAGTGTGTATGATCGCCATTGTTAAGTACAATCAGACTACTGTTCTGTATGAAATTTGCAACTACATTGCCCCTTTCATTGTTTGAAGAAGATCACCAAAGTGAATGCCAAGCATTGAAGTCTCCTAGCATAAGTGGTGGCTTGTTAAAGTTGTCGAAAGGTCATGAAGATATTGTTCAACGAACTTGTCATTTGGCGAGATGTAAATATTTAATATTATAAAAGGGATTTCAGATTGAATTTCTGCAGTGATGGCAAGAATTTTGGAATTAAAATTTATTATTTTATGTTCAATAGAGTTTGATATGAGGAGAGCAAGTCCTCTGCTGGCTTTTGTGAATAGTGTATTTAAAATATTTTTTTTGGTATAGTGCAAATTGTTTTGGAGTGTGTCGCGGTGTGTTGTTGTGGCTTATATTTGTTTAATAAAAGAGAGAGACTGTGATATGTGTTTTATATCCGTTTATGTTCCATTGTATTACTTTAAGTGTCATAATCGTGAAAATTTTATGGAATGTTTTGTTTTCATATGTTTTTATATTTTTGTGCATTGCCTCTCTCTTTGCTCTCCCCGTGCTCACCACCCCTTCCAAACAACTCAATTACGATCTCATAAAAGCAACGGGACATTATAAGCGAACGCGATTGCTGAAGGAGGAGAGCAAATAGAGACCGATAGAGTATTGTTATGATTATAGCTCAATGTCTTCTCTGATATCATTGTCTGTATCAGAGAGAATTGAGTCATTTTGGTTTAGTGTTTTGCTTCATAGGCTTTAGAAGTCTATGGCTGTGTCCATTTTTGAATTGTTTGTTGATGTCGTTTGTTCGTGTGTTGAGTGGTTTTCTGTTTTAGAGGTGAATTGTGTTCTTTCGGTCTGATTTGTTTTTTGAGTTTGTTGTGAGTAATTCGTCATTGTGAAGGTAAATGGTTTTTCTAGAGTGTTTTTCGTATTTATTTTGTCTTTATTTAAGTGATCTGTTGGTTTTGAGTTGTTTTCTTTTGTGAATGTAGGTGGTTGTTGATCTGTAGTTTCTGAATATGTTTTACTAGTGCTTGAGTGATCTGTTGGTTTTCAGTTGTTTTATTTTGTGGATGTAGGTGGTTGTGTAGCTGTAGTTTCTGAATATGTTTTACTAGTGCTTGGTAGTAGTGATGATTGTTGTTTGTAGAATATTGTTTTAGCTTCATACATTGTGCATTTTTCTTTGGTTTTGATTTTTAAGATCTCTTGGGCTTCTTTGTATTTTGGGCATTCTTTGCTACTGGCAGCATGTTCACCACCACAATTAACGCACTTTGTACTTGAGCACGGACTTGGGTTTTGTCCTTGCAAAATTTGGCTGTATGCCCTATTAGTTAGCAATTTTTGCATCTCATATGGAATGTATTCCTTAACAAGAGCGGTGTGCCATGAAATTTGGATTTTTGTTGGTTGACTGAATCGGTCGAAGGTTAGCTGCACTACACCGGTCGGAGTAGCTTTGCCATTTATTTGGAGTGAATATTTCTATATGGCGACTACTCCCTATGCTTTAAGCTATTGGATTATTTCCTCATTAGACACTTGATTAAGGTAGGGCGCATACACAGTGCCTTTGCATTAAGATTTTCGTGATACTTTGTTTGGATTTTGAATATACCGAAAAGCTCGTTTGCACTGAGGAATTTTTCGGCAACTGTTGAATTTTCAACAAAAAGTGGTAGTTTTCCACCACGCATTTCATTAATTTTTAAAATCTTATTGCTTATTAGTTTTATAGCACGTTCGATCGCAAAACAAGAAAACGAGGAAAGTGGTTTTTCAGGGTCTAAGTCTGACAGGGGGAGTTCTGGGAAAGCTTCCGAAAGAGGAGTTGGCTTTTTCCTTTTGCTTTTGGAGCTATCGCTAAGCAAAGTGAAGCGGTTTGCCCCTAGGCTGTTGTGCCTAGAGGGCATGATGCCTCTTACTTACTTAGTTGTTTTTTTACTGTACTTTACTGTACTTGTTTACCAAGGAATGAGTGAAAAAAAATAAAGAAGAAAAAGAAAAGAGAGAATAGGTACTTGAAAGTATGATAAGTTTTGAACTAAACTGCGATTAACTGATATGCGAAAACACAACCGAACGATGCAAGGTTTAGTCGACGACTGAACAAATTGTTCTTTATTGTTAATGCTATCGAAAGCGACTGTTGCCCTTCTTACGTTTACAGTTTGTCTTTATATAGCCTAATGAATACATGTGTATGGGTGTGTGTGTTATGCATATGTATGAATGCTTCTAAGTAGTTTTCAGGAGCAATATGTGAAGGCATCAAATTACCGTTCGTGTAATATTTATTTGACGTTCTTCATTGTGGGAATGTGCTGATTAGGATTGAATACACTGAAAAAACATTCGTGGCATATGCATACTACACTTCCCTTTTTATTTCAATAGGTTTATATGAATCCATTCACTATGTGTTATTATTACAATTTTTATTTTATTTTTATTTTAAATTTAATGTGTAATTAATTGATTAAAATGTATGTAAAAAAATTTTTTTTATTAAGATTTTGTCAATGTTGTCAGTTCATGTTTTTGTATTGTCAGTGATTGTGCAATTGTTTTTGTCGTCGGTATCTGTTATTCTATATGGGCCATTATATCTTTTATTTAACTTATGTCCTGATTTACAAAGACTAAGTCTTCTATTTTATTTGTGTTCTTATCATATATCTTTTTATTTATATTCTTGAACTTATCTATCATATATTTCACTCGTTGTAGAGATTTGGTAGCCTACATTTTATTTCTTTGCTGTAGTCATCTATGTTGTACAAGGGATCTACATTATCTTCTTGAAGGAAGTCGTACACCGTTGGGATTTTTCCGAATATTAATTCGAATGGGTCGAAGGTGTTGTATTGTAGCAGTACGTATAGTACTTTAGCCATTTAACCCAATCATCTCGCTTACTTGAAATATATTATTATTGTTATTAAATAGTAAGGTAACATTAAATTCTTACACTACTTAATTTAAGAGCACTAGCTGCCATGACTTTCCGCTCTTGGTGTAATTATTAAGGTGGACATTATACGTGGGAGAGAATTATACGGGATAATAATTCATTTAGTTAATGCCTATTAGGTTTATAAGGTTGATTGCTTTAAAAAAATTATAAATGATGTTGATGTTTTTTGTATTTAGGTTGCCCAAGAGTTCAACCAGGTTGATTTGGGCTTGGTGTTGATAGCGTTGCATTACATTGCAGCCAAAAGAAGATGTTGTGCTGTTGCAACGTCATTGCAGAGAGGGCATGTATCGTTGTTGAATCACGGAGTAAATGTTGATGAGTAAGGGCGGTGTGAGAGAGTCGGACAAATAGTTTTATTGCTTTTCGGTGGCTCTGTGTTGGATAAATTTGAGTTATGGCACCAGGATTAAAGCGCTTGTACATTCACATCGTCCCAAGAGACCCGCTCTCTTTCACGGATCTGAGATGTTACTAGGCGGATGATGTCGGCTTTTTCAAGTATGTTAAATATGTGCACTAGTTCTGTTAAGGCAAACTTGGCACGGCCGTCAGCTAGTTCGTTGCCAAATATTTTGGCATGACCAGGGACCCACATAGTTTTAGTATGTTTATGTTGAATGAGTTTGTCGCGGATAGTAGCAGCAATTATGCTATTGCCATTGTTGTTTCGTATGGAGTCAATAATTGATTTTCTGTCGGTACAAATAATAACTGAAGATGGGGTGTTCGCGTCAAATTGCACAGCTTGAAGGACACACGCTTCTGCATTGTAGATAGAGCAAAAGTTTTGAACTAAGCCAGCCGAATATGCGGTGTTTAATCCATCGACATCAGCAAAAGAAGTAGCTTCTTCATATTTTCATCCATCCGTAAATAAAAATTTCATTGTGCTGTCGTTCGGGTCATGGTACATTTCATAGCAAATCATTCTGTATTCTTCTGCAGATGTACTCTTTTTTTAGAATTGTTCGAGTTTGCTGATAAACACGGACCTTTCAAGTGCCCAGGGAATCTTTCAGATTGAACAAATTCTGGACCTTGAGTAAATACCAATTTCTTGGATAGATGGGTACAGTGCAGTATTGTTTAGGTGCGTCGAAAAGACTGCACATATTTGAAAGCTGTTTTAACAGTATCATATAGATTTTTGTTGCGACTTAATAAAAGCTTGGGAATTAATCGATAATTCGATTCGATAATTCGATAATTCAATCCGGTGAGGCAAGGTAGGCAGACCATACTCTATCAGAATATATTTTATTTGAGATGTAGGGTAGGCGCGTAGACTCCATCTGATGGCATTGTTATATGGTGCTTCTATCAATTTAATGTTGCTGTTATTTGCATTTCTATAAATTGACAGACCGTAGTATTACATTAATAGTAGTAGTAATTAATGTAGTACATATACATTAATTAGAGTGTTAGAGTGGAAAAATGACTGCTTAGTTATAAGACATTTGATGACGTTGAGCCTGGTGGCTAGAGCTAGTCTTACATATCTGTAATTAAGCTTATTATCAAAAATTATAACTAGGATACCTAATGTGGGTGTTTAGGGATGTTTCCACTATTATAATTGAGGTTGAAGTAATTACAGTCTCTTTTCTTACATATGAAACAATTTACATTTACCTAGGGATAGCGTGGAACCAGAATCCAGTGACCAAACTAATATGTCGGACGGAATAGAGTTAAAATCAGATTTAGCAGAGCTTAGATCTTTAATTTTGGTAAAAACGAGTGCGTCGTCTGCGTAAATGATGTGCTCCATATGGTTATAGTGTAGAATTATTTTGCTTATTTCATGAAAGGCTATGATAAAAAGAGTAACTAATAAAGGCGAGCCTTGTGGAATGCCATTGAATAAATTGACGGTGTTTGAAAAAATAATGATTAGCCGTTACAGTAAATTTTCTATTCGAGAGGAATGCTTTTACGAAATTGTAAATTTTCGATCCAATTTTCCATTTGGCTATTTACAGTAGAACGATATGAGCTCCTACTCTATCAAATGCCTTTGCAAAGGGTAATTATGGATACGTGGTTTTTCTTTCACAGAGCCATTGAACAAAAATATTCGAAAAGCAGAAGAGCGTCAGTTGTCCCGTGCGCCCTTGTAAAGCCAAACTGATACGGGCTAATGAGGTTTTTTAAGGTCGCCTGAGGTCTGCCGTCGTCTGGCAACGCGTTTGCGATCTCTTATTCCTGTTTCATGTTGTTACTTTCTCTCTGTTTGTCTGTTGTTGGCGTTCAATTGCTTCCTGGCCTGGCATCGAAATTAACGTATCGCGGAAATCACTACATCGGTAATCAATTCTCGCACTGTTTTTTTTTTTCATACGTTTATTTATTATTAAATTACGAAACTTTGATTAAAGTTTCAGTTTTATTTTGTTTCGCGAATTTAAGGCTAACGAAAAAGCTCATTAGCGCAACATTTGGTGACCCAGACGTGATTTCGGTCGTTTTTGTTCGTTGCCTTAAAACATTTCGGCGCTGCACTGGGCCACGCAAATTTTGAACATTCGGTTGGTAGTTTTATACACAGAATTGCGATTATTTCACAAAAATTGTTGTTCAATTTCGAAATAAAAACATTAAGGTTCTACTTATCATACATGCGTGCATGTATATAAAGATATATATAATGATTGTTGGATAATTATTCAGCAAAGTGTTGTTGTAAGACTCAAAACCACATGTGCATAGTTTTATCAGTGTTCTAGTGAAGCTTGGCAATGCCTGAAAACGGTTCTTTGTGGGAAAGTGTTGTTGTCGTTGTCCAAAAAGAAAGTGCATAGACCTTGCAAGTACATAAGTGCCGTTTCGGGAGCAATTCTTAGTTCAGTAATTTTTACCGGACTTCAATTTTTTTTTTGTTGGTAATTTCGAGTATAGATATACACGTTTTATTAGTGCAAATATGCCAACGGATAATAATGCCAAGTTGTTTAAACTGAAAACTGAGGTATTTTTTTAAGCAATTGGAAAATTCAAAGGACTGGTTATATGCATATCCTATTTCTACATTGTAGACTTAAATGTGCGGTTAAAGATAGTGAAAAAAATCAAAGCGCATTATAGTCTCGTCGCATTAAAAAGGCCCGTTTGGTGTTTAAAAAAGGCCCCGTTTTGGGCACTATTTGCTTCGCATCGTTCGTTCACAGTTTTTACATATTTCGTCGCATTGATTCGCCCGCTAGAACTTCTTCGGATCGTTCTTTCGCAGCAGGGCCTGGCTTACTTCGTTTATCTTTTTTTGCCCCGCGGATTGCTCGTTACCCGCACGCCAAACAAAGCAAGCGCTGCACAGTTTCGCTTGTTGTTGGGCTTGTATGAGTGAAGCATAATCTCATGCAAGGCTTCCTGCCAATTTGTAAGTTACGCAAATGATACCGTTGAGTCATAAATACTTTTGCATAGTGGCACTCGCATAAACATGGATGGTGGTGGTACAGTACAAACACAATTTGCTCAACGATTGCAACTCTACAAACGCAAGGTTTCTTCAATTTTCCGGCAACTTATGGCACATGAGTCATCTCTGACCGAAGCTAGTGTGCACGAGCTACATGAGGCTTCAATACAATTACATCCTGAAGAACTCGATCGCATACAAGCTTCATTTGATGCGAAGCACGACAAGTTGAAGGAGTTCGATATAGATGAGATGGACGGAGGGACTTCGACTGTCAGCTCATGAGTGTAAGGCAAATCCACCGCATCGAGTTGCACAAACGCAACATAGCCGCTGTGAACAGCTCGACTTTACAACATAGCGCATCAGAGGAGCCGCAGTCAATTGTTGTTGTGTATAAACAAGGTCGGACTTACCGGAAATAAAATTGCCTAAATTTGATGGGTCCTACACAGGTTGGACAACTTTCTTCTCGCTGTTTATGTCGATTGTGGGCCGTGAAGAAGACATGCCCAAATTCCAAAAATTTCAACACTTACACGCATGTTTTACGGGGCCCGCTCTGGTGACTGTGTGTTCATTGGAAATAAGTGACGCTAATTATGATATTGCCTTCTTAAAAATCGATTTGATAACAAACGTCTCATCTCTCAGGGGCATTTCAAGAGATCCTTGGTCTGAAAAGGGTACTCGTACCTTAGTACGACCAGCAACCAGTCAAATACTACATCAGCCTGTTTGTATGCTTCGCTACGAAGGCAGTTCACCTTGAGCTAGTCAAGGATCTTTCTACTGCTGCCTTTATTGGCGATTTGAAGCGCTCCATCTGTACCCGTGTCTATCAGCAAAAAATCTGCTCAGACAATGCTACGAACTTCGTGGGAGCTAAAAACGAACAGGCCAATTTGCGACGCATATTCGAATGCGATAATCAGAATGCTGTTTTTAATGTTTATCGTGACGATGGAATTGAATGGAGATGTATTCCCCCCAGGTCGCCTCATTTCGGCGGTCTTTGGGACGCCGCAGTCAAGACAGCCTAACATCATTTCCATCGCGCAGTAGGATCTTCAGTGCTAGGTTTCGACGAGCTGCGAACATTGGTGTGTCAAATTGCTGCCATAATCAACTCAAGGCCTCTCTTTCCAATCTCAGAGAGCCCAGAAGATCTTGATGTGTTGACGCCCGCGCATTTTCTTATAGGAACTTCGTTTGCGTGCGTCGCTGACCCTAATCCCAACCAGCTCAACCTAAATCGTCTCGACCGGTGGCAGAGAGTAAACTTTTTGAAGAAAAAATTTTGGACGCATTGGAGTAGTGAATACTTAACGCTTTTGCAGCAGCGTTCCAAGTGGCGTAAGCCACAGCCTGGCTTGACGGAAAATGCTGTGGTCCTTGTCAAGGATGAGAATCTACCGGCGCTCCGATGGCCCTTGGCACGGGTAGTAGAGTTGATTCCCGGGAGAGATGGCATCGCTAAACCACATAATGCGCTTAGATACGATTTTTTCTAGTAATTTTAGAGTAGGGAAATTGATCTGTAACTGGAGACTTGAGAATTTGGTTTCTTTGGCTTTGGGATTGGGATGATAATTGCGAACTTCCAATTTTGTGGATAAATTCCCTTGTTAAGAATCATGTTGTAAAGACGGATAAGGCGTATTTGATAGGTGATTTTATCTGTGCCCGGGGTGCTACCTTTCATCACAGAGAGTGCACACTCTAAAGGCGCAGGGTTATTATTACTATACGGATTTTTTAATATTTGTGTTTTAAGGTTAGCGAAAGACCAGTGAAAATTGGAATCTTCTGAGTATTTAGACCAAGTAGAAGCGAATTCGTTTGCAATATCTTTGGGTTTCCATATTGGGTCATTACTAGAGGTTAGGTGTGTTATTGTAATAGGTTTATAGCAGCCATTTATTTTTTTAAATCAGACCAAATCTTTTTGGGATGGGAAAGGGCGTTAATGGACTCTGCTAATTTTATGAACGAGTTGGTGTTTTCTTTCCTACAGAACTTTCTAAATTTTGCATTAGCTTTTTTGTACAAGATAAGGTTTTGAAGATTTTGCGTCCATTTGTAAGTGTGCCACGCTCCTAAACGGAGTTCAGCTAAAGAGTGGTTTCACCAGGGTACCATTCTTCTTGCCCGACAATGGTAAGTCTGTGGGATGCTCATATGAGCAGCTGAGCGTATCATCGTAGAGCATTCCTTATTAATATTGTCATGCACTGATGAGGTCAAACACATATTATCTACGAGCGATTTGATTGAATTTTTGCCAGTTGGCTTTTTCAGTTTTGAATCTATTAATTGGAACTTTGTAATTAGCGCTACCTATGGCTATTGTAGAGATTATCCATTGTTTAAGAAGACATAATCGAAAATATCGACGACGAAAATCGCCGGAAATAATAATAGGTGTAGAGAAATGGTGAAGTATATTTTTTATATCGGAACCAGTAAATTTTGTGAAGGAGGGATGTATATATATAGAATTGTTACCTTAACCCCAATGTTTATCTCAATAGCCAAGGTGGCAATATTAGACTGTAGGGGATTAGTAGGAGAGGTACTAGGTACACGCGGCGCCTACATTGTGTGACTATGTAAATTTGTTATTTCATTAGTTGTTGGTTTATTCGTTATTGGTTGATTAGTTGTTGTTTTCTTTGTGATTTTTGTTGGTGAGTTTTGGTTTTATTTTCGCTACCTGAGTTGGAAGCGTGAAGATTTCTGTTCGTGCTGTTTACAGTTATTTGGTGCGATTGTTCCATGGAGGAGGGAGAGTCAACATTGTTTATAAGAGAAAATTATTGTAATGCAGTTTGAGCATATGTGGGAGATGTGTGTCGCTTCTTCTTTAATTGTGCATATTCTTTCTGTTTGAATTTTAATAATTTCTTTTTGTTTTGTAAATTTTTTGCATTTCCTAGAAGAGTTAGGATGGGCGCATTGTGTTCTAGTACGGTCTGCTGGAGAATGAGTAGGAAGATTACACTGAATGCATGTTGGGGCGTTTGTGCAGCATTTATCTGTATGGCCTAATAGTTGGCAGAAATTAGAAAAAAAGCGTCTATAATAGTTGCAAAATGCAACAAATCGATTGGTCTCATCGGCATTTGTGGGTGTCAGATAGTCAAGTACAATTTTGAATGTACTATCATCCGGCATTATGCGTTTGTCCGTGCATTTATGCCCAAGGTAATTCACTTCGTGAATGAAAAATGTGCACTTATATGGATGGAGTTTTAAATTGAATTTTCGGCATGTTTCAAAAATATCTGATAGGTTATCTAACATATGTTTTTTGGAACAGCCAAATACGACTAAGTCATCCATGTGGGGAAATGCTTGGTATGGCGTTAAGCCTGCGAATGCTATTGCCATTATTCGTTGTAATGAATTTGGTGCTATTTTAACCCATACTATAGTAGTTTAAAACGAAATGAACCTATTATATTCTGACGCGCTGGGTGCTATAACATCGTGCTTAACCAATTTTCCACTTGTTTGGTTATCTCGGTTTTATGTGCGTGTGGTATTCTATAATTTTTAATGTAGGTTGGCTCATATGTTTTTAAGCGTAATTTTTGCTTATAAAAATTGTTGACAGTTATTGGTTCTGTCTCGAGAGCAAATAAATCTAGATATTTTTTACATAGATTTGTAAGTTTTGCTTTGGCAAAGCTCAGAAAGTTTTTGGAAAATTCTTCTGAAATATTTTCACTGGTTTGTGACATTATCTTGTAATAGTCGTTTAGACTTTCTGCGGCAACTTGTCGGGAATAAAAATATTGTTGTTTGTGGTACTAATTATTCGCACATATGCGCATCCACTTGGAGGGAGTGATAATGAGTTTGTTCTTAACGAATTTCTCATTCGGAATCCAATAGTTTTCGGAAAATTATCTGGTCTTACTATTAGCCAATCTTGATCTTTTTCTGCAGAATGCAGTTATATTTTTTGAAAAAATCTAGATGTACAACGTGGTCATGTGCTATTAGTAGTTCATTAATTTGAGTTCCATTTGTACTATTTTCAATGTGTATATAGTACCATTACCTATGCCGATAAGTCTTATATTTATTTTTGAATTGATTTTTACGTTTTGTATTTATCCTAGATTTATTAATGAAATGTCCGCACCAGTGTCAATCAAAAATGTTGACATTTTGTCATTAAGTGTAGACTCAGAGCAGACGTAATTAGCAAGGCTTAAATTGATTTTATAGATTTTATTGTCGTTTTCTTTTATTGAGTACCTGAGGTTTGGGTGTTTTCCGCCTGTTGGGTGATATGTACTGTGCCGTCGAGTGGCACTTTCTTGATTATAACCTATCTACCAAGGCTACGTCCACTGTATTGACCGCGTCTGTTTTCGTGAGCACGGGAATTTTATTGAAATAACTATTGTTATTATATTTATTACATTTTGGCAGATTCTACCACGCTTGATTCGAAAATATAGAATGTTAGCCTGTTGGTTCTCTGTGCAACAAACTTTGTTAAGGCTTCATTCATGTTTGTGAATGTGCCTGCCTCCATGATTAATTTCACTCTTTCGTTACTGCTATTTTGATTTGAAGCTTTAATAGCAGTTTTAGTCGAATATTGTTGGGTGTGGTGGGAGAATTGACCATCTTGTAAGTATGCGCTTTGAAGTCTTTTTGTTATATCTTCCATTTTGTTTGCGTACGCACTAACTTCATTATCTTTGCGGTAATGATATCAACAGATTCACCCTTTATTAAAGTTTTTAGTTTATGTATTATCTGTGATATATTGTTTTCTTGATCTGTGATCAAGTTTATAGCTGTTCCCTTCAGTTTAGATTTTATGAAGTCAATGGCCACAGCGTCATTGTGGAGTTTAAAGTTTCTATATTTGGCTGTATTATGGGTTGTTGTGTTTTAATTTTTATTTCATGTGTTTTTGGTAGTAATATAGAAATTTCTCTTCTTGTTAAGATTGTTATTATTTTTTCCCTAAGGTCAGTGAATATTTGATCGACCTTAGTTTTTGTTAACTTTGAATAGTTAACATTTATTAAGACTAGGCTTTCTAATAAATTTGTTAAATATTTATTAAAAGTTTTGGGTCCTATCAGCCTGCTTTTGCTTGCTTGTATGATCTATTGAAAGTTTCTTTATGAAGGCGAATTTTCTTGCTATTCACGACCATTCCATTAGAATTAACCTAAGGGACCTAATCCCTTTTTTTTATCTTTTTTTGTTTAAACGTGTTATTTGTAATTGTTCGAGTAGTGTCTTTATTTGTCAAAAACATTTTGTTTTGTCGGTCTTTTTAGGGATCGTAGGGTGAAATCGCCTCCTGATTACCTCTCAAGTAACGCTTATGTTTTAGCGTTTTATTGAGTTACAACTTTTAGCTAATATTATGTTTAGTTATATAGATAGGAATACGTTAATGTTGTTTACGGTTGTGTGTTCTCCATCGGTCTTCTTGGTTCTTCTTTGTTGATGCCTTGTTAATTTAACTTCCAGTTGGGCTATGTGGCGATATATTTCGCTGCTCTTTTCACACGATGGTGGCTGTGAGGGGTTTGCCTCTATTTTCAATATAGACATCTTTCTCCTAATCTCCACTTGAGTTCCGCCACGTTTTTAGGCGTTTTTACTGTTGAAATGTTTGACTTCTTCTCTTCTGTGGCTCTCGCTGTGCGTGCACTTGGGAGACGGGAGTATTCTTGTATTCCTCTATTGTTATATTGCGATGGCCTTGGTGCGGTGTTTCCATCGCCGCTGTCTGTTAATTTTTGTCCCACGTTGTAGCGTTGTTTTTATTTTATTTCACTTTTGTTTTGTTTTGTTTAACACCGATATGATTGGTTTTTTTGTAAATTTTTTTGTTGTTGTTTAAATTTATTCACGCAAAACAGATTTCTGCACATTTTTTTTCGAGCTTCCTCGATACATATCGTGAATCTTTATAAGGAAGTTTTTTTTTTTATTTATGGACAGTTTAAATGCAGTGTCAAATTACAGATAAACTTAAACAAAGCTATAGCATCGAGGCCTTAAGCTTAATTACTAATCAAGATATTAACAATAATAGTGATAATAGTAATAGTTAAAAGACTTAGCAATATAATTAATAGTAATATTATATGTATGTGGATATGTGCAATGTAAACTACTTTTATTAATAATATTTATATTTGATTTCATAATTGGCTTAATAAGTTGCATGATTTTAGGAAATTAATGAGCTTGGGTAAATTATCTTTGGAAGGATTGAAGAGGATTGTAAGGTTGGCTAATAGTTTTGATTCTATTTCTATGGAATTGACATCTCTCTTCTATCTATTGACAATCAGAGAGAACATGTTTTACTGAGATAATAGGTGTATTCGAGTTGCCGAATTTACAGATATTGGATGAAGTGTTGGAGCGGTCGAAAAGGTGGGAGTGGGTAAGATTGGTGTGGCCGAGACGTAGCCGAATGATTTTTGAGAGTAGACGACGATGTAAAGGCTGATCAAGTAGTAGTCGACCGTAATCGTTAATGGTGTTCTTTGGAGTGTTGTATAATTTGTAGTGGTTATTAGTGGAAGCAATGGTTGTTAGAATAACCATTGCAGTGCCATTGTAAGATCTTAAGAACCATAATAAAGGAAATAAAGGAGAGTAGATTGGATATTGTTTAGAAATTGTGTGGGTTTGATCAATTAGTAGCGTTGAGTTTTAGTATGACAGCAAATAAAGAAACCACGCATATCACTCAAGGTTGTGGGAGAGTATGTTGACCGAGCTGTGCCACAGATTACTTTTGGCTTGAAGTGTTGTTAAGTGGATACTTTTGCTGCAGTATCTAGCTATTATAAGACGTCCTGTGGATAGGTCGACTGAGGCACAGCTCTGAGAAAGTATATTAAGTTTTCTAATATCTCCTCTTTTTTATAATTGGTTTTAGAGGTGGTTTAGACTTTAGAGGGATTTTTCATACAGAATTTGTGGCCTTTGGAGAGGCTAAAAATTTAGCGTCGCCCGGCGATGAGGATTCCAAAGTATCGTCGTTGATAGGCTCTGGATGATGTGGGGTGATGGGTGATTGCTCGCTGGTGATGTTGGTAGAAGGAAGCGTATCGATATGAGCGTAGTTTTGTATTTGACACTGGATTGGAGTATTGTTGTGGTTAGTGTTTGTTGTTGTCTGGGAAGATCGGGCAATTGCTGAAAAGGATGGTAGTGAGGATAGTTACTGGCGATCATTGTATATTTTGTGCGCAGACTTTATGTCAGTTTTTCGAGGACCCTGATGGCTTGAATCTCTTTATGCTTGATAAAGGTAGGGCATTGTCGGTCACGAGGGTTGAGGTGGTAATTGTGGGCGTTGTTTTCTCTGCAATTAATGCAACAGTGAAGGTTGGTACATGATTCCATTGTTTCTAGGTCGACGTGGTCCGGTAGGCCACAGCTTATGCCGAGTTTAACGATTTTGCTTTAGTTAGGTGTCCAAGTCTACCGTAGTTATTTCATCTGAGTGGTAGAGGACTGTATGGTCGTGCGAGAACTTTTTGGAAGCCAATGTTGATGTCGGATGGTAAGTTTGGAGAGGCGAAAGTTATTAAAATAAGTAAAGTTTCCTTTAGTGTTTTTATCCTTTTTTTAAAATTTTTTGCACTCAGTAACACTTTGGTTTTAAGCTCGTTAGCAATTTCGTCTTCAGGAATATTCCTCAGGTTGTTGCAATAAATAACACCTTTGGAGCTGTTGAGTGAGTAGTGATCTGTTACTTCGAGTTTTATTTCGTTGGTGAGAGAGGTGAGTTTAAAAAGTTTTTTGGCTTGTGCTACATTTTTTTGTTTTGATAAGAATTGTTCCATTACGCAGTGGCTTACATTCGTCAAGTTCGCCGTTGCACACATTATCGATGACTTTCTTAAGCAGAAAGGGTGAGACGTTAGACAAAGTGTCGTTGCTGTTGTTTCTACTTATAATCAGGTATTTGGGAGAGTTTGAATCATTTTTGAGAGATTTACTGTTATCGATTTAGAATTTGAGCTGGTTGTTGTTGTTGTTTGTGTTTTGTCTGGTGGATCAGACATTGTTTTTGTTGTTTTTAGGCAGAAGGCCTGTCATTTAACTGTTGTAACTGTTCTTATGTATGATTGTTGGTATCGTTTTATTTTAATTCTTCTTTATGCACTTATTTGTTTATTCGGTTTACTGTTATGTTGTCGCAAATTACTATCGATTTGGTCACGTATAAACTGACACGTCTTTACTCCTCAAAGTTTAGAGTGGAACTGTCTTGTGAAATTAATATTTAGGACAAATAATAAAATAAATCGCTATTTTGTATGTAAGACTTTATTTTAGCACATTCGGTTTGTTGAATTTTCAGCTTATTTACCTCGTATTGGCAGTAAAGTTGTTTTTTTTTTCATGTAAAAAATGCATTTTCAAGAGCCATCTGTGGGTCAGATTTTTTGTTGTCCAAAAACCAAAAACCAAAAGGTCAGAAGACCCAAATGTGCGACTAACGCTGCTTTTCGTAACTAACGCCACAGTCACCTACACAAAAGCGATTGTTTCAAAATGCAAATGTGCCACTGACGTATATTGCTAACAAAAAAGCCTGGATGGTAGGAGAGCTATGGAAATAAAATATCTTGTTGCTTAAATCTGGATTCAAAACATTAGTGTTATAGGTTTCAGACAGATGAGGAAATTCTTTTTCGCTTAGCCAAAATTAATGAAGACCATGTTTTTGAATGTGAGAATGGCGATTTCGAGACTAATATTTAAACATTCAAAGAAGGTTTCTGCACCCTTAAAACATTAGAAAAATTATCTGTTGAATATAAATATGAGGAATTTTTAAAATATGTCGATATGATTGAAGACAAATTTCTTAAATTGAATGCCAAAAAGACGGTACAAAAGAAAGTAACCGACTATTTCAAATGGGAACTAAATGTCTTTAACTTAATGTAACTAGTAGTTGGTTTGCTACAACCTTATGTGCTATGTGCACACTGATGTCGACAAACGCCACCTATGGGCCTACCTACTCATTCATATCATTACTAAATGGTAATATCTGTTCCACGCCATATATGTTAAACTCCGCAAGTATGGTTCTAACTGACTTAGCTCATATCGCTCCTGATAAAGGAATTTTGAATAAGACGTCACTTATTTGGCAAACCTCCAAAAACAAGCGTAAGCCTCCCCCTCGCTCGACTACTTTTGCTATTCAGTTATAAAGGCTTACTCCCTCCCTGCAGGAAGCTACAATTTCCAGAAACCGATTTTTATTATTGGCTAATGAGGAGGAGAATGAAGACCCTATGGTTGCCGATGTCATTCATGCAAATATGTTAGCTTCTGAGGTGGAAATTTACCAAAATGATGAAAATGAAGACAGGGTACCCAGATTGTGAAAACCGCCACCAATCAGCATTGAGGATGTGTCCAAAGTGAACCAGTTGGAAGCTGAACTTGACGTCATTTTGGCTCAAATAATTACGCTCTCAAAGTCGGTAGAAATGGTACAGTAAAAGTCTACACTGAGAATTCCAACTTATATCGTAGTCTAGTGCGACGTCTTAAAAAAACGAATGCCCAAGTTACAGTTGTCAGCTAAATAAGGACAAGGCCTTCAGAATAGTAATACCAAATTTAGCAAACTCTACGCCGGAAGAGCATATTAAAGAGACGTTTCGGGCATATGGCCATAATGTTCTCCGCCCACCTAATCCTCGCCGCCGGAAAGTTATACCCAAGGAAAATGGAGTAGTTGTGGAAGAATTGACCCCAAACAATTTTTTCATCATTGATCTGGCTCGTAAGGCTAAAACAAGGATGTACAGAAAGTTAACCCAATTGAGTGCCAAAAGAAATTCCCGAAAAAACTGGGAACGTCACTGAGACATGAAAACGGTTGTCCAGGTCTTTATACCTAGCTACATCCTTCACAAGGTAGACCACCCCAGCAACAGGCCATGAGTAGGAGCAGCTGTGCTTAAATAAATAAAGACGGCGTGAAGTGGTGGGAGAGACCGAATGTCAGAGAGTCATTGGAAAACACGACTTTAGGCCTAGGCTTGTTTACGGTTGTAGGATATGGGAATCCGCAACCAGTTGATGGGTATTCCTTCCAAAGCAAGCGGGTACTTTGCTTATTAAGCCGGAAATTTGTTATTCTTTACATGAGCCAGTGAGGGCAACATCATTACAAATGCCAACTATCCACATTGCAACCAGTAGTGGTGAGTTATTAGTCTCTCCAGTATATCTCCCTCGGCATATTAATTAGTCAACAGTTGACTTTGAAGAACTTTTTAGCATTCAGGGAAAAACTTTATAATAGTTGGAAATTTTGACGCCAAAAGCAGACACTGGTGTAGCTTTAGAACTGATTCAAGGGGTGCTGCCTACATGAAGCAGTGCAAAATTCAAAAACTCAAATCTTGGCACGATTCCCACATTCCTTATGCCCAAAAACACACACTCAAAGCTTTTGACTGCTTCGTATATAATTTGTGTATCAGAACTGAGTGTCAGCTCTCCTCTGATCATCTTCTTCTTGTGGTTGTTTCTGATTCCGCCCCGAGAATCAAAACAAAAAAAAGAGGGCTTTCTGACTGGAACTCACTTAGTTACGTTTCGCCGAAATTTGGAAAAATCTCTATTTTTAAACCAGGAAATCCTGGTGCCCGCACTCGAGTTTCCTTAAATCCAACACATCGCTTTTGAATGCGATCTGAATTACAGGCAGCTAACGCGGGTCTGCTCCTTATTAAGGAGACACTTCAAAGACAGGTTTGTCGTACCGGGAACCCATTGTCGACAGAGTTTTTCGTAGAAAGTCCATAAATTCAAAAACTGCTGGCGCTTCAGAAAAGCATGGAAAATGACCGACTTTAGCCTAATGTTTCCTCCGATAACCCAGCAAAACATTCCTTGTGATGACTAGGTATGTGCAGCAGGTTACCCCCAAATTTCCAATCAAGAAAGCTGACGGATTCTGGGGTAGGTCTTTAAAGCAACGAAATAAAGCTGAAATCGGATTTCGAAGTTCGATTTCAGCCATGGAATGTTGCCGAAATAATAGGCCAACTATGGCTGTCAGTTGCTTCCATTAGAGTTGAGGAGGTCTGTGCACATATCAAAGGCTCCAGGTGAATCCTATCTGGGCACCTTTACACTAGAGGCTACGCCACTTAAAACTGTTGTATTTCTGGTCTTTATTTTTAACTCGGTGGTGAGACGCTATTATTTTCCACGACGATATTTTCCAAAACAAGTTGCATGATTCATAAGGCCGGCAAAATCTCTTACTCCAGATACAGGCCAATCAGCCTACTGCATACTATAACAAAGTTGTTTGAACGCTGGACCTTTTTAATATGGCTTTCGTAAGCCCCATGGAATACTAGAGCAGCTGAATAGAGTTGCCAACTTTATTCTCGAAGGATCTTAGGCCAAGAAGTACGTTGTGGAAGCTTATCTAGATATTAAACAGCCTTTCGACTGAGTTTGGCCCGACGGGCTGCTCAGTAAACTCAAGAGTCTGTTTCTGCTTAAGCTATGGTTAATAATGCGCAGAGTCAATTCCATATTCCCAGGTTTCCCCGGGGTAGCGTTTTGGGGCCAACAATCCTGTTCATGCACGACATGCCCACGGGCTCAAAAGAACTGCCAGAGGATCATTAGGATTTTATCATCGCCACGTTTGCAGAAAATACGGCCATCCTGGCCAGAAAAAGGTGCATTTATGAAGTCACACGGAAATCTGGACAAGACGCTGGGATATTGGCATTAACAAAAACAAATGCGCAAATGTAACGTAGGACTAACGGATGGATGTTTGCCCGGGAGTCTTCCTTGGCAACCACTTGCTGGTACACCATTCGGGTCATGAATACGTTGGTATGTATTTGGATTGGCGGCTAATGTTTAAAACTCATATTTCAAACATCACGAAATCCCTCGGGCAGAGAATTGGGAAATTGGGTTGGCTGTTAAACAGTAGCAATAAATTGTTTGGAGATTCGGCCTACAGGTGTATAGCATAGCAGTAAAATCTAATATTTCGAAGGTTAGAGTACTGTAGACCAAGACATGATTACTGATGCCCCGGGTTAATTAGGACGGTGGACTTTGAGAACGACTTAAAAATCCCAAAAATTTGCGATGTAATTAATCGAAAGGCCAAAAACTATATTATGCCGATGACAAATCAGACACAGAACGATAGGACCTTGTATACCGAGGCCACTGAGAAGATCGCATCCTGTCGACACCTTTACCAGAGGCTTTTTTCTCCACTTTGTTCCTCCTCACTAACTAATATAACTTGTATTATTAATTATTGTAAATAGTTTAATTTAAGATGTTTTCTACAATAACGGAGTGTTTAACGAAATAACAAGTAAAAAAGGAAGAAAAAAATAAGTCTTCGTTTCATCCCTTCTTTATTTTGTCCGCAAAAACTGGTTTGTTGTGTATACCTGGGAGTTTTGATTTTTATTTGCCACTTCCAGTTGTAGTAATTGCATTGTCAGATAGAGTATATCCTCAAAAATTTGCTTAAAATATTGGACATTTGTGCCCTACTCGCCTATATTTCATTATTGTAATGAGAACTTGGCATGTATTTAAATTTTCATCTTTTATTTATTTTTACTTTGGTGAGATTTCAGAAGGTTTTGATATATTTGGCCAGATTTGATAACTCATTGCTCGAAGTTTCATTATTATATATAATTTGTGTGCCTTAATAAGGCGATTTAGGTTATTTTTAATAATAACAATAATAACACTTTTTTTGGGTGGGAAGCACAACGGTGTGGTATGTGGGGTTCGCACACACTAAAACTCCCTCCCCATCAGGCCTATCGCCTATGAAAGGTCGGCGTCCAGACCACCCTGTTGTGTCCTTATGTCAAGGTCCTTTTTCTTTAGTTGACTTCCACTTGTTTCCAGTTTTCTTCAATACTGGTCATTTTGCCTACGATGTTATCGGATGTGATATGTTCGATCGATTGTGTTAGTCGATTTCGTCTTTCTGCAAATCTTTTACAGTGAAAGACTGTGTGTTCTGCGTTGTCTATTTCGGCGTCTGCGTATACACAACTGACTTCAGATTTGCTATTGAGAACAGGAAGCAGCTAAAATATCCTTGTCCTCTCAGCATTTGTGGGATGTTGTAATCTACTTCGCCGTGTTTTCTTTGTACTCAAACTTTGATGCCAGGTATAAGCCTTTCCATCATCCCGTGCTCTCATTAGTCCATCTCTCTTGCCATAAATTAAGATTTTCCTCTTTGCAAGGGTCGACTGTTTATCTACCCCTGCTTGATGCAGCTCGTAAATTCTCTTTCGCTCCATGGCTAGCAGATGAGTCCGCTTTTGAACGTTTCTTCTTCCAGGGTCCTCATCTTGTAATGATAGTAATAGTTGAGTTCAGTCGCAAGCGCGCATGATTTTTATCGGTTAAGTGAGGTACAACTACAACAACAACATTTTCATAGCGGTGTCGTTTTTGTGAGTCGTGTCTACTCATTGACAAATTTGTTTTTTCCTTTGTTTTTTTTTTTTATTCGTTATCTTAAAAACTTATTATCATTATCGTCGTTCGCCGTCGTTGACGTCACTATGTGTGACACTAACGTTGGCGTCAGTAAGGGTGTCTCCTGGCAGGCACGCGATAAGTGGATCTGCTTTCAAAAGAAAGGCGCGCTCGCCCGAAATACCAAATAAGAAGGGGCCTTTCGCTAGAGCTTCTTTGCCTTCGTCTTCATTATCTGAAAAAACATTAACAGCAAATGAGGACGAACCCATTCAGGCTAAACACTCAAGTAACATCGTATGGCAAGATGACCCGAATATGTCAAACAACACCCTCAGTGGAAATCGCTTCGAGATTCTTGGAGCTATGGAAACCCAGGATACTCCAGAAAACCCACAGCGACCATCCCCTATGGAATAGGTGCCAAAAAAATTCAAACCCTCCAATCTTTATTCCCTTGGGGGAAGACATTGAAATCCTGCAGAAACTGATTGAAATAACCATAGGTAGTAATGATTGTTCCTACAAAGCTGGACGTGACGGGCAAGTACACCGTACATCGGCACCTTCAGTACAGCAACAAATCAACTCTTTCTGGCACTCCAGCAGCCGCTCTACGTATGATAGCGTAAGTAGGGGTAACGTTACTTCCCAGCCAGAGTTTCCTCTTGAAAACCCAAATACTACTAGCAATGCAACGAATTGTGACTACAGCTTCAGTGAAGAGAGAATCCTGAAACGTGTAGAGCTGATTATTCAAGAAATGGTAAACACGATTACTGCCCAGTTCACCCAGATGATCTCCAATGTCTGGTCTAAATCATGAAAGTATATCTCAGGATGACTACATGAAATGCTAATGGCCTATGCAAGTATAGGGCAATTATTGAACATTTTCTCAAAACTAATAATATTGACGTTCTACTTATGGCATGTGGTGATTTTAATGCGAAGCACACTTGGTGGGGTTCCAGACTTTGCAATCCAAGAGGAGTTGCTTTGTGTAATTTTATGCGTACTACGCAGCTCACTAGTCACTCCACAGGTGAACCAACATTCTGGCCCACAGGCCCGGAAAAGATCCCAGATCTATTGAATATTGCTCTCAGTAAAGGCATTTATCCCAACAAAATCTCTACTACACCTTTTCATGACCCCTGCTCGGATCACTCAGCCGTATTAATCAACATAGGTATCCCCATTGATGTTGTACCCAGACATGTTAAATTCGTTAGAAGAAACGAATTGTGGTACCGATATTGAATAAGCATTAGAACACCTGACTTTGAACATCCACGAAGCCGCAACCTATTCTACTCCTTCTCCCTCCCGAGTAACACAGCATGCTGAACGCGACCTCCACCTCTGGTCTCCTAAGATTGCTAACATGGTCCGAGAGACGAGAAGACTGCGAAGAGTTTGGCATCTCATTAGAAATTCGAGGGACAAAACGGCTCTCAACCGAGCAACGAAGAAGCTAACAGCAGTGATTAACGAGGCAAAAAAGGAGTTAACTTCATATTTCCTTGAAAAGCCTGAACCAGGGAGTGCGGAACACAATCAATGGAGCGCGACAAGATACCTTAAAAGGCCAACAAAGAGAAAGGTGCGCTGTTGTCACTTGTTGCGATCTTTAATGGCATTTTGAGGCTCAGTCACTTCCCCGCCCAATGGCAGTGTGCTGAGATCATTATGATTGCCAAACCAGGGAAGCCAGAGCACAAGCTAAGCTCCTACCAACCAATTAGCCTGCTAGCGATTCTTTCGAAGATATTTGAAATAATATTCTTAAGTCGACTGCTTCCGCTCCTGGGTGATGGACGGATGATTCTTGATCACTAATTTGGCTTCAGGAGATCCCACGGAATACCTGAGCAGTGTCACAGAATGATTCAACACAATTTGCAAGCATTCGAACACAAAACTTATTGTTCGGCGTTTGATAAAGTATGGAGAAGGCTTGTAGGGGCTGAATGATATATCCATAACTCAGTCATTCACATCGACCCTGTAGTAGCATTAACCGTTCTTAGCATTCTACTGTTTTCTCTTCTCCACTACAGACAAAATGGTAAGAGACAAAATTTCCACCATCAGGCACGTGAGAGCCCGTGTCCCGAAGGAGAGTGTCTAAGCTCCGGTCCTCTACTTCTTATATACGTCTGATATGCCTACAACTAGAGATGAACATTCGATTATTGCTACTTACGCAGGCGATACGGCAGTTATATTCAACTCTGCCTCTCTGAACGAAGCTGCGGAGAAATTGTCCAGCTACCTGGTTAGATTCCACTCATGGGCCAGGAGCTAGAATATAGCCAAAAACTCTGAGAAATCAGATCACTGCACCTTCATATTAAGGCAAGGCGTCTGTCTGGTTGTGACTTACAACACAAGCATCATTCCGCAAATGGAGCAAATCCGGTATCTCGGTCTGATCCTGGTTAAGCGTCTTACCTGGCATGCACACATTAAGGTAGTTAAAGCGCTGCTACCAAAAGCTAAAGAAAGTGGAGTGGCTCCTCCGCCCATCGAATAAGTTATCTTTAACTCATAAAAGGCTCACCTATCTGCAAGTTGTGGCACCTGCATGGCGCTACGCCATACAAATTTGGGGCACTGCTGCTGCCTACAACATCAGAAGAGTGCAGGCGTGTCAGAGCAAGGCTCTCAGAAGATTTACGGGCGCCCCTTGGTACGTCCACAACACCACGCTGCATAGGGATCTTGCCGTACCAATTGTTATGGAGGTGATTAATTCTCACAGCTGCCGCTATCACTACAGACTTTTGTCGCACCCAAATCCTCTGGCTTTCTCCCTCACCCGTATCTCAACAAGGCGTCGACTGAAGAGGCTACACCCCCATGATCACCCCCTAAGAAGGATTCAGCCTTCTATATCATTGCCTTTTCGGCGCAATTTACATCGTTTTTAATTTAGTATAAGTCTAATTGTTTTTTTCACGTATTATTATTATTTTTTTTTAATCAAACAAATGTGTTATGCAGTTCACTGCGATGTTATAATTTAATTATGAAAAACAAAAAAAAAGAAGTAATATAAGTTGTATTAGTTATTAGTTAGTTCGTAAGTTTAGTTTAGTTTATTTTAAGTTTAAGTATTTAAATAATAAGAGAAGTCTGTGAATGTCCAAAGTGTGAGTGTTCAGAGGGAAAAATAAATAAAGTCAGCATGCGTCGTGATGTGAAAGGAAACAGACGTGTGTATTTATTGGCCGAAAATGTTCAGAAGTGGAATACGTAAACTAACCACATTTGGTTTTTCTTTCGTCACGTTTTTGGAAATTGTTCCGGTGTGTGCTTTGGAGTACACTACGAAAGAGTTGCGTGCGTGGTGCAGAAATTTTAAACTGTCCTCGCATGGAAATAAACACACGATGGCGTCTCGTATCAGTGAGATAGATGAAAGATAAGCGAAAATACAAACGAAATGCCGAATGAAGAACCAATCGAAACGGCAAATAAGGCGACAAAGGAGAAGACGATTGAAAGTACGGATGAAATGCAGAATGAAGAGGCAAACAAAAATGTAATGAAGGAGAACCAGAGGCGAAACACAAATGAGAGGGCAAACGAAGTGTGGCACCAAAGAGATGTGACAAAAGAGAAGCAGACAAGTGATGGGATAAACGTGAAGCGTGACCAAAGGGGTGCTATAAAAGAAAAACAGCCACAAGGGGAAAGCCAAATGAAAAGACAAACGGTAAGTCGAATGAAATGGCAAATGAACAAACGAGTGATGAGCTGTGGCGGCAACAAGCCACAACAACGGAGCTCATGAAAAAAGGCTTATGTTGTTGCATCTTGAGAGAGACTTACTAAATAGAGAGAGTGAACTGTTGAAAGAAACCGGTGAATCAGCAGCCGGTATGTAGTCTTGATGAAATTCCTCTGTGCGACTTAATAGAAATGATCCCGTGTGATGGAGACGAGGGAGACGTCTACTTTTCGGAAAGACAAAAGGGAAAGCACAAGCATGGCTGCAGTCAAATCCGGAATATATGCGGAGCTGTTGACTTTGTTTTGCCAGAAATGAAAAAAACTATTCGGAATGAAGGAAAGCACAATTCTATTGCGCCAAAGATATGAGGCGCGTAAGTGGTGTTTTGGAGAATTATTTTTTGCAGTATTTTAACGACAATGTGGTCCTGGCCAATGGTATGGAGATCTCAGAAAACAAGGTGATCGATTATGCGGTACTTGGGATTCCAGATCGCCAATTGCGCATAAGTTCGAGTTTGCAACGTTACATTATTGTTGTTATTCATAGTAATATTTCAACGGTCTCGATTTTTAAGTTTCCGTCCCCATTTTTTATTTGTATTGTTGGTCGCGGTTTTTGATAAATGACTGGTGCCGTTAAATTAGGCACGCTTTGCAGTATATTATTTGATTTATATGTTCGTCTGCCTCACCGCTTTAAAAAAGCAAACCCGTAGGATCGTCATCTAGTATTTATAAGAATTGATTTGTTTTAATGATCGATTTTAAGCAACAAATTGCTCTTTATTGTTAATGTTCTCAGTTTGTCCCTATATAGTCTAATGAATGGGTGTAAGGGTGTGTGTGTTATACATATGCATGAATACTTCTAAGTAGTTTTCAGGTGTTCAGCAATATGTGCAGGCATCAAATGACCGTTCTGTGTAATATTTATTTGACGTTCATCATTGTGGGAATGTGTTGATTATGTATATTCCATGTTGTGCCGTTTGTGTTTGAATACATTGAAAAATATTCGGGGCATATGCATATTACACTTCAATGAGAAAATGAGCGAATATTGTTTTACAAAAGGATTGTAGACCAAATTGATACTTTCAAGATTTGGTTTAGTAAGTCAATGCTATTAAACAAATAATGTAAAAGAGCACTCAATTAATAGGGAAAACGAAAATATTGGGGTGAAGAAAAAGAAATTCATTAGTTTTACAACATTTTTTAATGTTATTTAATAAGGATTTTTGGCAATTGACAATATAGGCACGAATTAAGTATTTTGCCATATGGAAGCAGATCATGGTACATGATTCAATTCCACTAAATGATCAGAAAAACTTCTTCGAGGGGCGGAGGAGCCACTCTAGTTTCTTGAGCTTGGACACCGACTCTCATGCGCCTGATGGACGATATTTTGTCTCTTACCGCCACGGAGAAGTTTCGTCCTTGCGGAAAGTTTCGCATGAGTATAAATTGTTTGCCAGGCAGGAGAACTTTAATTTTCTGCAGTAGTCCATTGATCCAGACCCAATCGAATGCTTGTTTAACATCTAAGAAAACTGCAGAGGAATATTGTTTCATCTGAAATGCAGTGAGTATGTGATGAACGACTCAATGGAATTGTTCCGGGGTGCCGTGCAGAGATCTGAATCCGAATTTGTGATCAGGAATGACTACTTGAACTTCTTCCAACAATCTGATAAAAATATTCTTTCGAATATTTTGAAAAACTTTGGAAGGAGGCATATCTTCCTATATGGTGTAACAACGTTCCCCGGAGTACCGGCTTTTGATATTATGGAGATCGTTGCGCACTTCCACTGAGTGAGAAAATGGCAGATCCGCAGGATGTTGTTGAACAGCAGAGTCAGGAACAACACTGTTCCTGGCTCTAGCCACTTTGTTGTCGATGCGGTCGTGACCAGGACCCTTCTTGATTTTTAGCTTCTGGATCTGAGTCGCAACCGGTCCAGAAAGCACGTCGATAGGGCTTCTGATGTTTTGCTTGTCTCTGCAGGGTCTGCCAACCCAGTTTTTTCAAAACTGATTATAAGGGCCACGGATTGGAGCGTGTCTATGGGGCTGTTGTTTGACACACTTAGAGGTTTACCATAGCAAGTTGTTAAAGTGCTCCTATCTCACTGTTTTCAATACCTGGCTCAGCTCATGGACAGTTCTCCTCCAAGCGGCTTTGTCATATTTGTTTCTCGATCTTGTCGATCGCCGACGTAATTTGTGTACCTCACCAGCTCCATTACCTCTAGTTTTAAAACACTCTGGTGAGGGTTGCGAGAGAAAGAAAGATATTGTGCAGAGGCAAGTCCAGAAGATAAACTTATGTTTTGGATTAACAGATCAACCACATCTTCCATATATTGTACCGAATGGACCTGAATATTAAGAATAATCCGTTCGTTGAGATGCTGATGGAAGACCGCTATATTAGGGTTCCGAGGAAGACGCCTGAGCGAGGAAACTTTGCTGTCGGGACTTACATACAGTGGTATGTGATCTGAACTGAGGTCCCTTGATTCAGCGATGGACAGGGCTGTAGAATGAATGGCACTGAAGAGAGCGAAGTCAACAGCGTCCGGCAACTTTGAGGCGTCATACGGGTACAGCGGGTCGACATTTTTTTTGGAAGAGTTTATTATGCTCTTGTAAAGTTCCTTGCTTGGTGAAGCGAGTTCGGATCCAGTAAGTTGGTAAACTGCTGCTAGGATATTTGGGGACCTGGAGGACAATAAATGGCTGCAATGATCAGTTTGCCTTGAATTGTGTAAATATTGACTGAGGGGCTTTGAATACAAGAGAAAAAGAGCCGGAAAATCGACAAACAACGAAAAAAGTTAATAGTAATATTGATATTGATAATCATTCGGAAGTGCACTGTCAAGTCGACTAGTCGTCTCCTTTCGCTTTCCGAATTTAACAACACAAAAACTAAATCAAGAGACAAGATAATCAATTGTACTTATCTTAAGATGCCTGTTGAACGGAGTCCCCCGACTGCGGGCAGCTCGCAAAAACAAAATCATCCATCAAGGAACAGCATGAGCGTACTCCACGCTCAAACAGCTGTTCGCATAAATAACAACAACGAATACCTTGGCATATCAACAAGTGGTTCAAACAACAGCATCAACATCAGTGACTCACACCAAGCCTCACTTCCCGTTAATTTCGAGAGGGCGCGTTCTTGCTCTCCCCCAATACATCAAACAGCTACACACTCACAAAGTGAAAACAATAACGGATCATCAATCCAAACAAACGCAACCTCTCGCTCTACCACACAACTAACTGTCAGCTATTCCATGGCAGCAGGTAATATGCAGCATCTGCCGTGGAGTGCACAATGCGCTTCACCAACGACGCTACTCTCCTCGTTCCAACCAATAACAACAACAACAACCACAACGCAGACATCAGCTGCTATCTCACTAGTTACAACAACCACCACGTCATCTTTCTCAGCTACAACGCCAATTGGTTCCCTCTCTTCGGCAACAACATTGATCAGAGAAAAGACATCAAACACGCAAGTACAAACTTCAACCAATCAAAACCCACAAGAGTCAAAAATAAAATGCAACCGTAGGAAGCTCTCTCCCAACAACACTTCCGAACAAAATAGCAATAGTAAAAAAATAGGAAAAAAACTCAAACACAAACGACAACACAAACAACACTGCAAAAGTACTGGCTGAGCGCGCCTAATACTAATAACAGCTTCGAACTCCTCTCACAAGACGAAACGGCTGAAGACGGCAGTGGTACAGAAGCAAATTCTAATGCGCCAAATCAACCTCAACCACCTACTAAAATACACAAGCCACCACCAATATACGTACAGGACGTAGAACAAATTAACGTACTTAACAAAGCGCTGAAAAACATAATACAACAAAACTACATTTTAAAAACACTTAAAAACAACGAAGTATGCGTACAGACAAATGACTCGTCGAACTACTCGGCGGTGATTAAGATGCTCAGGGAAAACAAAACTAAATACTACACATTTAAGCAGAAAGAGGAGCGGGGATTCAAGACAGTACTTAGGAATATGCACTACGCCACTGACCTTGACGAACTTAAGAACGAACTATCGGAACTAGGCCACGACGTTATTAATATACACAACGTACAACAAAAACTGACAAAGAAACCACTGCCGCTTTTTTCATTGAACTAAAAGCCAAAGCAAATAATAGAGAAATCTTTAATATTTCAACACTCCTATGTACCAAAGCCATATTTGAGCCACCGCACCACAAACGCACGGTAGCTCAGTGCTCGGACCAAAGACCCGATCTGCGTGAAATGCGCTGGCAAGCACAAAACTATTGACTGCAAACTAATAAGTGCAGATCAAATTAAATGCGCTCTTTGTGGCGGCTCACACACAGCCAACTATAAGGGATGTGACGTATACAAACATCTAAAAATTAAAAGATTTCCCTCACTAAAAGAGAAAGACGATAAAAAAGATGACCATCAGGTAGTAGAAAAGATATCAAACAAAGTCAAAATTGGAATAACGTACGCCCAAACAGCAGCCAGTAATCGTAGAAACCCCACAAATCATGTACAACCTCAACAAAAAGATGAGGAACACAACAAAAACGAAACCAACAAAAACGAGACTAGTGAAAACAAAGAAAAAAAGATCGAATTTTCAAAAGATTTAGCGGAAATAAAAGATATAGTAAAACAACTTGCGCAACAAATGACTAATATGATGAACATCATAACAGTACTATTGACAAAACTCGACAACAAGAATGGACACTAAAATAAATTTTTAACTTGGAATGCAAACGGATTAAAAAATCACCTGAATGAATTACAGCTTTTCCTACACAACAACTACACTGACATTGCTTTGATATCGGAAACACACTATACAAGGAGCCAGCACATGAACATAAGTGGATACAAGGTGTACCACACAAGCCATCCCGACCGTAAGGGACACGGTGGGACTGCTATGATATTAAACAAAACATTAAACATTACGTACTGCTTCCATTCCAAGAAACCTATATCCAGTCGACAAACATACAAGTCTTCGACTCATCCGGACCATTAAGAATAACAGCCGTGTACAGCCAACCAAAGCACAATATCTCACAGTCGCAATACTTTGACTTCTTAAAATCTCTCTGACAGTGATTTATAGCTGCAGGCGACTACAAAGTGAAGCATACAGACTGGGGCTCCAGAATATCAAACAAGAAAGGTAAAAACCTACAGGGTGCAGTGCTGTTAGCAAAAGCTAAACATCTTAGTACCGCCGAACCCACGTAGTGGCCAACAGACAAAATAAAAAGCAAGACCTCATTGACTTTTATATACTCAAAGACATAGACTTTAATAAATGTGTTATAATATCAAATACTATATATATATATCAAATATAATAACTATCGTCAGACCATACACCTATACTACTCGAACTTAATTATACTGAAGTGAGCACAACTAACTCCTAAATATGGCACAACAACAAAACTGACTGGGATACCTATCGCGACTACATTAGCACAAACTTAAATACAAGCATTCCACTGAGATCACCCGACAACGTAGAATCAGCTATAGTCCAACTAAACGATACCATTGAGAAGGCAGTTTTGCAAGCAACTCCGGACAAGTTAATACACCATGCAAAGCGATACACACCCCCTACGCTTCGCAAATTGATATACACAAAACGAAAACTGAAAAAAGCATGGACCATTTGCAGATCCCCCGATGAGAAAAATAAATAAAACAAGGCAACTAAAGAAATTAAAAAATATCTCCCAAATCAGAAAAATTATGAAATCACGAAGTATTTACAGAGGCTAACTCCGACAAGCTTTACCGACTACTCCCTGTTGAAAGCTACAAAAAACTGACAAATAAAACAATACACAAATGAAATACTCAAATGTATACAGCACGATATAAAGCGCAAAAAAGCACCCGGGTATGACAAAATTGACGGAAAACTTTTAAGGGAGCTACCACTTCAAGCAGTGGTATACATACGTAATATTTTCAACGCGATAATTAGATTAAATTACTTTCCTAAAGTATGGAAAGTGGCTGAAGTCATTGCAATTCCAAAACCTGGTAAAGACGTATATAATCCAGCATCATATAGACCAATTAGCTTACTTCCAGTGCTGTCAAGAATATTTGAGAAGCTCCTGTGCAAGCGACTGTTACCTATTATAGAACGCAAACATATAATACCTGACCTCCAATTTGGCTTTCGACGAAAACACTCGACCATACAACAAATCCATCGTGTGACTCATAAAATTTTAAACGATCTTGACAACAAAAAGTTCTGTATAGGAGTTTTTCTAGATGTAGAAAAGGCATTCGACAAAGTTTGGCACAAAGGACTAATCAGAAAATTGCGCAATATATTCCCGCATAACGTACTACAGATATTAGTACACTATATCACAGAAATCCATTTTTTCGTTAAGTACTCAGATAAATATTCCACATTGAGAAAAATCAAAACAGGCGTACCACAAGGAAGTGTACTGGGACCGTTATTATACACTATCTTTACAGCGGACATACCATCACCAAATGACGACGCTTCAATGATAGCCACATTTGCTGATGACACTATAATACTTAGCGCACATAGACAAGTAAACATAGCAACATCCAAACTACAACAGCATCTGGATACTACCCTAAGGTGGTTTGAAAAGTGGCAAATAAAAGTAAATAATACCAAAACAGTACATGTTATATATACAACTAAAACTAAATTCACACCACCTCGTATAACGATTGACGGAGCTGACGTAAAAATTGAAAATGTAGTCAAATACCTAGGATTATATATTGACAACAAACTCAACTGGAAATACCATATACTTAAAAAACGGGATCAAATCAAGCTGAGGATTAGTCAATTATATTGGCTGCTCAAATCAAAGTTAACATTAGAAAACAAAATACTGATCTACAAAGCCATTATAAGACCAATCTGGACGTACGGAGCACAAATCTGGGGAACGGCCAAAAAATCAAATACAGACATAATACAAAGACAACAATCAAAAATCATTCGAATGATCACCAAGGCTGGGTGGTATATAACTAACAATGATCTGCATCGTGATCTTAATATTCCAACAGTAACAGAGGAGATTACAAAAATAAGTCGAATCTACCAGACCAAGCTTACCCAACACCCAAATGCTGGTGTCAACCTACTGCAAATACAGGAACTACAATGCAGACGCAGGTTACAGAGGACAAGGCCAGTTGATCTGGTAGAATAAAGTCTAAACTATATACAACACATATATCAATACCTCTTTCTTTTTCTTGTAATAATTGTATTAATTTAATTTATATGTATATTATTTTAGTTACTATTTAGATTTTTTTCCCCTACATCCTTACAAAAATGAAAGGCTTTTGTGATCTGCGCACATAAGTTAGCTGCAACCCTAAAATAAAGTTTAAACCATGTACTAATAGTCTTAATAAAAAATAAAGACATATGTACACGACACATGGGAAATAAAAATAAAAAAAATAAAAAAAAGATAAGCCAAGGCGACCAAAAAAAATTTTCAATTTTTTGAACGTTTGCAAGCGAAAGAGATACCATTGTCACAGAATTATGAGAAGGCAATTGAAACTGAATATGCACCATATTGGCAGACCACTATGAACAAAGAATTGGGTGCGTTGAATTCGAACGAAACGTGGACGAAAGTGGATCTTCCCAATTGTCAACAACCGATTGGCTGTAGATGAATATTTACCGTAAAAAGACACAGTAACGGCCCGGTGGAACTCTACAAATCATGTTTTGAAGCAACGGTACATTCACAGAAGTTTGGCGTGAACTATTCAGAAACTTTTTCACCAGTGTGTCTATATGAAATCATACGTCTGATAATGGCAATTCGTTGAGTTCAAATTATATTTGCATCAAATGGATGTATGTATTGCGTATCTTAACAGTGCATTAAGTGATGAGGTCTACATGAAGCAGCCAGAAGGTTTTGTAGACAAGTCATGTGAGCAAAAAGTGCTCAAACTCAACAAAGCGATATATGGCCTGAAGCAATCTGGACGAGAATGAAATGCTAAGCTGAACGCAGTGTTATGCGAAATTGATTTCACTCAATGTCAGAATGATACATGTTTGTATAAGCAAGACATAAATGGTAGTCATTGCTTGATACTGGTCTATGTGGACGATCTGCTTATATCATGTCAGAAGAAAGCAGAACTTATAAATATCAAGGCTCAGATAGATCCAAATTTGGAGTGCGTCGACAAAGGTCGTTTGCATATGTTTTTGGGAATGCAGATTGAATAAAAAGGCGAAGTAGGTGATATTTCGATGAATCAGGCACTGTATAAAAAAGACATGCTTCAGCGGCACAGTATGGTGGAAAGCAGGCTCGCAGCGACACCATGTGTTGCAGGTTCTCAAGTAGCATGCAACAAAGTCAGCTGTTCTACGAAAGATAAAACAGCATATCAATCAGCAATTGGCGAGCTAATGTGGTGACGTTACGACCAGGCAGTTACCACTCTGTTGTAAAGGTCGAACAAACAAACAATAATCCGCACAGTGATCATTTTATAGGCGTTAAACATTTGGTGCGTTATTTAGCAGCAACAGCAGAATCGTGCTACCGGTCAGGCAGTCGAAAGCTATATTGATGCAGACTGGGCGGAGATACAATTCATCGCAGATGAATCGCAGCGTATTTTTTTCTTGGCAGCTGGGCCCATTTCATGAAAATCACAGAAGCAGAACTGCGTGACTTTGAGTAGCACAGAAACTGAATATATGGCTTTGTCATTCGCTAAAAAAGAACCACTATTCTTGAGACGTATCATCGTTGAGATTGGCTATGGAAACCCGGACACTGCAACAGTCATCTATAGAGATAATCTCAGCACACAGAACCTGGCAAAGAATCCGGTTTACCACGCAAAGTCGAATCACATCAAGCATCATTTCGTCCTTGAAGTAATCCAGAGGGGCGACATCGAGTTGAAATACGTTGCGACGAGCAACATGGTTGCAGATATACTTACTAAAAATTTGTCGAAACAGAAACATTGTTATTTCGTAAACATAATGAATTTAAGTAATTAGGCAATCTATAAAGTGATATCCTATTGAGGAAGAGTGTTGAAAAAAGCAATGTGGCATCACCGTATACAAAATTTGGCAGCACCCCGCGTACATGCTTGTGCATTCAACCGCAGTTTTCTTATTTATTCTACACAGTTTTTCTTATGCCGCCGAAAGAGCAACGTGAAATCGTTTATAATAATTGCTCTATCATTCTTGAATAAAGAGTTTCTTTTTTGAAAAAACAAAACATAAAAGTCCAACACCAATGAAATACATTTGTAGGAATTTGTGTTGACAATATGGTAACGGAAGCAGGGAGCCGGCTCTTTCACTTTGAAAGTTGTCATGAATTCAGCTGTTGCGATTTCTGCGGCGAACGACGTAATGTGGAAGCATGATTTGTATTTCCTGATATTAGTTAGGATTAGAAATTATTAGTTAGATATTAGAAATGCTTCGATTCGAAGGTAAATCTGGAAAGAAAAGTTTTTAATGGCTGTGGCGGTTCTTCAAGTTAAGGCAGTTTAATTTTACCGTCAGCGCAACACATTCCCTGTATTTCTCCATTACATTTTAGAGCCTTGCAATGCGGACAGACATTATTCACAGTGCAGATGGAAACATGACGGCTCAAACTGTAATCATCATCTGAGTTCTACCGGAATACTAGGCGATTGTAATCACGTGATTGCTGATCACGGAGTCGTTTTGTACTCTGATCTGCTGTTTCTGAATCTGTAGAATGCCTTCGCCGTACTCGCAAAGATGCATTCTCAAGTCCTTCCACACGCCGCTCTGCTCTTGGCGGTGATTACACTCGGCGTTAAGACGTTGCAGTTGCGCTACCTGAGAAATTGAAAGACGGCAGCGAGTGCTTGCTGGAAGAGGGAGAGCGAAGAAAAGACGGAGCAAATTCTCCAGAAGAACGGTATGAGCAAAAAGCATTTCATGCGAAGAACAGCCGAAGCGAAGCAAGAGAGAAACGCAAAAAAAGATGCTACAAATGTGAACAGAGAGGCAACTATAAAAGACAATGCACAGAGAGAACCGAAAGAAAAAGGAAGCCAACAACAACAACGTTCTTTTACCGTTTTAACAGCTACAGAAGCCTGTTGAACAAATCGACGTGGTGTTTGGACAGTGGGGCGATGACGCATATGTGATGTTTTCGCAAATTATGTTTGTCAAAATGAAGACGTTGTATTGGCCGACAACAAAACAATATGCACAGTATGCAGAGAAGATTCAAACGGAATTGTGCGAGTTGAAATGGCAAAATGTACTAGATGTTCCAGGGTTGAGAGAAAATTTTATCTCTGTCCGTCGTGCAGTTGAACGTGGTGGTACAGTACGTTTAAACAGAGAGGGTGCGGTAATTTGCCTGCAAGGTGACCAAATATTGAAAGCACACAAGAGTGATAATTTGTTTGTGTTTGAGTATAAAAACATTGCACGTTTTGTTGTACCGCAACAAAGCGCGAGTATTGCCCATCTGAATTACGCTAGCTTGGCGAATCTTGAAATAAGAATGCTGGTAATTGGAAGAAAAGGTGTGAACTTCACAGATAAGTTGCAATGCAGAACTTGCATGAAAAGTAAGATACACACACAAGCTTTTCCAGTGGAAACTAAGAATCGCGCCAAACGACTGGTTGATGTAATACACACATATGTGAGCGGGCTGTTTGAAAAACGATCACCTGGAGGTTCGGAGAATTTTTTTAACATTGATCAATGACATTTCAAGGTGAATATTTACATACTTTATGAAATCGAACGATGAACTGTTCGAAAATCATCTTGATTTTAAAAACATGACCGAGCGGCAGACTGGACGCAAGATAAAGGCTATTCGAAGCGACAACGTTCGAGAATATATCAACAAGTAATTTGATAATTCCTTACGGCAGCACGGCATAGTACGTCAGCTGATGCTGCCTTATAGTTCTCAACAAAACGCTGTGCCCGAGCGAGCGAATCGAAAATGGCATGCAGTTTACTAATACATTCAAACATGCCAGAGGTTTTATGGGCAGAGATAGTGCAGACAGTATATATTATATATTATAAATCGACCTCTAACTGCAGCATTAACTCACATGACACGGTATGAAGCTTGGGTTGGTAAGAAACCCAATGTGCAGAATATGCCAATTTTTGGCTCAGTCGCAATTGGTCTAGCCAAGTCGAAGCACAACAAATTCAAAGCAAAAGCCAAAGAATATCGTTTGGTTGGATACTCGTTAGTGTCAAAGGCATACAGACTGTATCACACACATAAAAGGCAGATCGTAGAAAAAGTGCTACGTTTTGTTCGATGAGACTTGTCGCACAGACGACATGTATGAAGTTGTCAGGTTCGACGAACCGGAGATTAGCACTGTCAGCTGTTCCATGGCAGCAGGTAATATTCAGCCTCTGCCGTGGAGTGCACAATGCGCTTCACCAACGACGCCACTCTCCTCGTTCCAACCAACAACAACCACAACAACCACAAAGCAGACATCAGCTGCTATCTCACAAATTACAACAACCACCATGTCATCTTTCTCAGCTACAATTCCAATTTGCTCCCTCTCTTCGGCAACAACATTGATCAGAAAAAAGACATCAAACACGCAAGTACAAACTTCAACCAATCAAAACCCACAAGAGTCAAAAATAAAACGCAACCGTAGTAAGCTTCCTCCCAACAACACTTCCGAACAAAATAGCAATAGTAAAAAAAGTAGGAAAAAAACTCAAACACAAACGACAACACAAACAACACTGCAAAAGTACTGGCTGAGCGCGCCTAATACTAATAACAGGTTCGAACTCCTCTTCTCACAAGACGAAACGGCTGAAGACGGCAGTGGTACAGAAGCAAATTCTAATGCGCCAAATCAACCTCGACCACCTACTAAAATTCACAAGCCACCACCAATATACGTACAGGACGTAGAACAAATTAACGTACTAATCAAAGCTCTGAAAAACACAATACAACAAAACTACATTTTAAAAACACTTAAAAACAACGAAGTTTGCGTACAGACAAATGACTCGTCGAACTACTCGGCGGTGGTTAAGATGCTCAGGGAAAACAAAACTAAAAACTACACTTTTAAGCCGAAGGAGGAGCGGGGATTCAAGACAGTACTTAGGAATATTCACTACGCCACTGACCTTGACGAACTTAAGAACGAGCTATCGGAACTATGCCACGACGTTATTAATATACACAATGTACAACAAAAACTCATAAAAAAAACCCTGCCGCTATTTTTCATTGAACTAAAAGCAAACGCAAATAATAGAGAAATCTTTAATATTACAACACTCCTATGTACCAAAGTCATATTTGAGCTACCACACCACAAAAGCACGGTAGCTCAGTGCTCAAACTGCCAAAAATATGGTCATATACGAAATTTCTGCACCAAAGACCCTATCTGTGTGAAATGCGCTGGCAAGCACAAGACTATTGACTGCAAACTAATAAGTTCAGATCAAATTAAATGCGCTTTTTGTGGCGGCTCACACACAGCCAACAAAATTAAAAGATTTCCCTCACTAAAAGAGAAAGACGATAAAAAAGATGACCATAAGGTAGTAGAAAAGCAGCCAGTAATCGTAGAAACCCCACAAATCATGTACAACCTCAACAAAAAGATGAGGAACACAACAAAAACGAAACCAACAAATACGAGGCTAGTGAAAACAAAGAAAAAAAGATCGAATTTTCAAAAGATTTAGCGGAAATAAAAGATATAGTAAAACAACTAGCGCAACAAATGACTAATATGATGAACATCATAACAGTACTATTGACAATACTCGACAACAAGAATGGACACTAAAACAAAAATTTTAACTTGGAATGCAAACGGATTAAAAAATCACCTGAATGAATTACAGCTTTTCCTACACAACAACTACACTGACATTGCTTTGATATCGGAAACACACTATAGTGTAGCCAGCACATGAACATAAGTGGATACAATATGTACCACAAAAGCCATCCCGACGGTACAGGACACGGTGGGACTGCAAAAACATTAAACATAACGTACTGCTTCCATTCCAAGAAACCTATATCCAGTCGACAAACATACAAATCTTCGACTTATCCGGACCACTAAGAATAACAGCCGTGTACAGCCCACCAAAGCACAATATCTCACAGTCGCAATACCTTGACTTCTTAAAAACTCTAGGACAACGCTTTATAGCTGCAGGCGACTACAATGCGAAGCATACAGACTGGGGCTACAGAATATCAAACAAGAAAGGTAAAAACCTACAGGGTGCACTGCTGTTAGCAAAAGCTAAATATCTTAGTACCCGTGAACCCACGTATTGGCCAACAGATAAAAATAAAGAGCCAGACCTCATTGACTTTTATATACTCAAAGCCATAGACTTAAATAAATGTGTCATAACATCAAGACTGGGACTATCGTCAGACCATGCACCTATACTACTCGAACTTAATGCAACTGAAGTGAACACACCCAACTCCAAACTATGGCACAACAACAAAACTGACTGGGATACCTATCGCGACTACATTAACACAAACTTAAATACAAGCATTCCACTGAGATCACCCGACAATATAGAATCAGCTATAGTACAACTAAACGATACCATTGAGAAGGCAGTATTGCAAGTAACTCCGGACATGATAATACACAATGCAAAGCGATACACACCCCCTACGCTTCGCAAATTGATATGAACAAAACGAAAACTGAAAAAAACATGGACCATTTGCAGATCCCCCGATGCGAAAAATAAATATAACAAGGCAACTAAAGAAATTAAAAAATATCTCCAAAATCAGAAAAATTATGAAATCACGAAGTATTTACAGAGGCTAACTCCGACAAGCTTTACCGACTACTCCCTGTGGAAAGCTACAAAAAAACTGACAAATAAAACAATACACCAGGGGCACCTATAAAAATGGACAATGGATCATGGGCAGTAACGAACCTAGACAAGGCGACAGTTCTAGCGAATTATTATGAAAAAATATTTGCTGATGAAACTATCAACGAAGATGACTGTCATATAAACTCGACAGTCACTCCCTAGCCAACTCGCCTAAAAAAAATATGCACAAATGAAATACTCAAATGTATACAGCACGACATAAAGCGCAAAAAAGCACCCGGGTATGACAAAATTGACGGAAAACTTTTAAGCGAGCTGCCACTTCAACCAGTGGTATACATACGTAATAATTAGATTAAATTACTTTCCTAAAGTATGGAAAGTGGCTGAAGCCATTGCAATTCCAAAACCTGGTAAAGACGTATATAATCCAGCATCATATAGACCAATAGTAAGCTATACTTGCAGTGCTGTCAAAAATATTCGAGAAGCTCCTGTGCCAGCGACTGTTACCTATTATAGAACGCAAACATATAATACCTGACCACCAATTTGGCTTTCGATGAAAACACTCGACCATACAAGAAATCCATCGTCTGACTCATAAAATTTTAAACGATCTTGTCGACAAAAAGTTGTGCATAGGAGTGTTTCTAGATGTAGAAAAGGCATTCGACAAAGTTTGGCACAAAGGACTAATCAGCAAATTGCGCAATATATTTCCGCATAACGTACTACAGATATTAGTATACTATATCACAGAAATACATTTTTTCGTTAAGTACTCAGATGAATATTTCACATTAAAAAAAATAAATGCAGGCGTACCACAAGGAAGTGTACCAGGACCGTTATTATACACTATCTTTACAGCGGACATACCATCACCAAATGACGATGCTTCAATGATAAGCACATTTGCTGATAACACTATAATACTTAGCGCACATAGACAAGTAAACATAGCAACATCGAAACTGCAACAGCATCTGGATACTACCCTAAGGTGGTTTGAAAAGTGGAAAATAAAAGTAAATAATACCAAAACAGTACATGTTATATATACAACTAAAACTAAATTCACACCACCTCGTATAACGATTGACGGAGTTAACATTAGAAAAAAAAATACTGATCTACAAAGCCATTATAAGACCAATCTGGACGTACAGAGCACAAATCTGGGGAACGGCCAAAAAATCAAATACAGACATAATACAAAGACAACAATCATAAATCATTCGTATGATCACCAAGGCTGGGTGGTATATAACTAACGATGATCTGCATCGTGATCTTAATATTCCAACAGTTACAGAGGAGATTACAATAATAAGTCGTATCTACCAGACGAAGCTTACCCTTCACCCAAATGTTGGTGTCAACCTACTACCAATACAGGAAGTACAATGCAGACGCAGGTTACAGAGGACAAGGCCAGTGGATCTGGTTGAATAAATTCGAAGCTAGATACAACACATAAATCAACACTCTTTCTTTTTCTTTTTTGTTTTTGTTTAATGTGTTTATTTTTGTATTTTATATTCTTATTACATTTATGTTTTCTTTACTATATTTTGCTCTATAATTGTATTAATTTAATTTAAATGTATATTATTTTTGTTACTATTTTGATTTTTTTCCCCTACATCCTTACAAAAATAAAAAACTTTTGTGATCTGCTCACATAAATTAGCTGCAACCCTAAAATAACGTTTAAACCATATACTAATAGTCTTAATAAAAAATAAAGACATATGTACACGACATATGGGAAATAAAAAAAAAATAAAAATATTGAAATTTTTTTTTTTTACAACCCAAACCAAGACACTTTCAATTTCATCAACGAAATAACGTTTAAGGTTTTGTATTTGTGAGTTTCTTGCGTGATATTTGCTAAAACTAGAGAGAACTCATTTAATACACTTTGCTAGAGGTTATATTTCTCTTATTTTCTCTGACTTAATAATCGACAACTGGTTTGTCTGTGCTGAAAGCAGTGATGCTAGATTTGTAAAATAACGGCTACTTCGCAAAAATATCATTACATTTCACTTTCCAGAGCAACTAATAACAACACTGAAATTATTTTATTTAAAATTTGTGTCTTTATTACTTTGTTTACAAACGAAGAACATCTGACTGAAGTGTGATGCCTTCGTTATGAAAGTATTTTGTGATAAATTTTTAGCCATCGCCATCACGAAATTTTTATCGAAATTGTAAATTAGGCATTCACAATGAACGAAAATTAAAAAAAAAGGTTATCAAACACTTCTGCTGAACGCGCCCTTCGTGTATACGCAAAACCCTATACAAGTATGCGATACAAATTACAAGAACAAAAACACAGTTGCTAATTCGCAACAATGGCTAAGAAGAGGGTGGAAGCAAGAAGAAAAATTTTTATTACCGCAGGCACTGCACTTAACATCGTAGGCAACAAGTCAATTTTCGATTATAATAACAAATGTATCAAGGTCAAGTACCGAACGCTTGCTTTATTGCTTTCAAATTTTGCATGCACGCAAAGAGTGTACATATCAATACACGCAGGCACATCCTTTTTCTTTGTCTTCCCTTTTGTTCGGCAAATAAGAAAAAAACAAATGTCACACGCTTTGTTGTTGCGTAGTCAAAGGCAAAATTAATTTTTTTGCCCTTCCTGTATGCGCAGTACCGCAGCTGGTTTGACTTCATTTTCACATGGGACACTTATAATTTTGCTGTTTGCCTGGTAGTCAAAGTAGAATTTGCTTAATTCAACTTTCGATTTAAAAATAGGTATAATAACACATTTTAAATTCATTTTATTTATTATTTTAATTATTACTATTATTCTTTAGAAAATTTCAACTAACACTTGTTTTTTTTTTATTTTTGGATGCACCAAGGAGGTAAGAATCTTCATAGAAACTAACAGCCCGTACGAATAATGTTCTGCATTCATAAAAAGTCCCACCAAACCAATACAAGTAGGTGTTGGAAATTGCAATAACAAAAGACATATTAATCATTAATTAAAAAATTGCACCAAACCAATATATGTTCCTTTTTCGCTAACATTCCCACAACAATATCTTTTTTGGGAACAACAAGCGTTTTTGCTGGCCGTTGATTGAGAAGCCCAAGAGACGATTAAATTACGAAGAAAAAACAAAACACGCCGAAATGAGTGTGTATGGCTTGACAATTTGCGAACGAACAATTAACTGCTCCTAACATCCTTCCCACGTTGAAGGGCTACGGGTTTCAACATCATCCGTTGGTAGTAGACACAACTTGGCTACGGCTGCTTACTGATTCCAATGCTGGTACGAACGTTTGCAACACGAGCTACGCCATTATCGCCTGTAATACTCCCGACCACACGGCCGATTTGCCATTTGATCGTTGGTAGGTTGTTGTCTTTGAGCAGTACAAGAGCTCTCTCCTGTAACAGAGTGAGATAAGCCGTGCTGCATGCCTTCCAGAATGACTGCTGTATTTGACAAACGACTTGCCAATGCCTCAAACGGTTTGTGTTTATGCTGGATAGGTCTGGCTCCGCAACTCCTGTAAGCATTCCACCAGTCAAGAAATGCCCTGGAGTTAGAACTTGTAGATCATCAAGTCTTTCTGTGAGTTGAAAAAGAGGTCATGAGTTTATTATGGCTGCAATTTGATAAGCAAGAGTTCTGGAAGGAATGAAGCGCTAATTTATCCCCTCAATGAGACAATGTTTGTATACCTCATTTTGATACTCCTCATTCAACATCAAATCGCGAAGTTCCTTCAGTTCATTCCTAGCACCAACGAAATTTGTCGCGTTGTCCGACAAAATTACCCGAGGCCGTCCACGCGAGCTTACGAAGCGTCTCAACGCCGCCAGGAACGAAGAAGTTGCTAAACCCTTCACCAGCTCCAAATGCACAGCTTTCGTAGCGTAGCATACGAATAGACATATTTAACACTTTACCGGCTGCCTATTGCGCACATCCGACTTGTAAAGATAGGGCCCACAAAAATCCACGCCTATTGTGTAAAACGGAGGCTGGGGCCTTACGCGGTCTGCTGGAAAACTACCTATAATGGATAGTAGCTGCATCAACGTCGGTTTTGCACGAAAACATCTTATACACTTCTTTACAATCACTGGGTGATCTATCGGCAGTACGAGAAGATGCTTTTCATTGAAACTCAAATTTGCATTTTCCAATCGACCACCCACGCGTAATACTCCAGCTATGTCGATAAACGGGTTTAGAGATGCGATTTTGTTAGAGCGACCGATTTTCCCTTTAGCCCCCAACTCGCTTTAGTTAGGCTGCATAGCTGCCCATTGTACCATTCGAATTAGTACATTGGTCCCAGCTTCTACCTCCTCTACTGTGAGATTAGACGATGACCATCGGTGTGTCTTTGAATTTAAGAAGCGGTACACGTGAGTGTTGATCGAAATGAATTGACGAATTTGCAACAAATGGAGTAATCTGTGATTGTTGATGTTACGCTCAAAACATTGCGCTTTCTCTCAAGAGAAACTCGTCTTTTTGCAAGAATGTCGGTCCGTGCTTCCACAATAGAGACTCTTCAAGCTTTCTGGAAAGTGCCCCCATCGATAACATATCCACAGGATTGTGCTCCTTTGGCACATGCCTCCAAGCCATGCCATGCGACATCTCCTGGATACTGCAAATACTATTTGCAACAAAAGTGTTATAGTTCGCGGCGACATCATTCAACCAGGAAAGCACTATTGTTGAATCCAACCAACAGACTAAATCTCTACTAAAAGCATGAAGCTCAAAAATAAACTCCATTAACTGAGCCAACAACATTTCAGAACACTATTCCAACTTAGGCACGGTAAGTGTCTTCAACCGAGCTACTCGCGACTTTGAGCAAAATAGGTTGACGCACGCTCCATAAACCTTTGTGCTAGCATCACAAAATCCATGTATTTGTATATCTGAACAACTTAGTCCAAAGAACCGAGGAAAATGAATGCTGCTGACTGTATTCAATTCTGTACATCGCGTCTGGTGATACGATCGGCAACCGCAATTGAATTGAAGCCAATGGAAACAGAAAATTATCCTCCTCCTTATCCTCCTTTCTGTACATCGCGTCTGGTGATACGATCGGCAACCGGAATTGAATTGAAGCCAATGGAAACAGAAAATTATCCTCCTTTGGGTCCCAGACCAACCCGAGAGTTTTTGTGCAATCACTGAATGCTATCGCTTGCTCCCTGCTCGATTCTTCAACTACTTGCAAGACCCGGTCGTTGTTTGAACCCCACTTTCTCAGCGTAAAAGCAGCGCTTTTGTTTGCGATATGATTTCTAGAGCTTCATTTTCCGTACTTCCGCCTGAGATGAAATCGTCAACATAGAAGTCGAGCAATACAATCTTCGAGCCAAGAGGGAAGTCGTCTGCTTCGTCCATAGCTGACTGACGCATCGGCCGAATGGCCAAAAATGCCGCCGGCTTTGTACCATAGGTCACGGTGTCTAATCGATAAATTTGTAAGTCATCATCAGGATGCTCCCCCCATACGATATACTTCAAAAAGGAATCCATCCGCACACAGCGATACAACTTGTATATGTCCGTGGTGATTTCAATTCTGTGCGATCGAAAGCGTAAAAGTGTCTTAATTAACTTCGGCTGTATTACGAGACCTGCCATCAGCATATCGTTCAGTGAGTAACCTGTAGACGTTGTGACTGACGCGTCAAATACCACACGTAATTTAGTCGTAGTGCTGTCAGCTTTCAAAAGGCAGTGATGCGGTAAGAAATAAGATGCTATGCCAGTTGAAACCGACTTAATCAGCGTCATGTGCTTAAGTTAAATGTATTCTTTAATTAATGCCGAATATTCTTGTTTAATTGAGGCTGTTTAACGAATTTATTCTCTAATGTCCTCAGCCGATTTACTTCTCGTGTGTACGAATCGCCTAGAACACTCAAGTCAACCTTTATTGGCAACCGGACGGCATATTCGCCAGTATCCAATCGGCGAAAACTACTCACAAAATGCTTCTCGCAATCTAAGTCTTCCTTCGATCTCTTGATGTCCAGTTGAGTGTGTCCTTCAACCTCCCAAAAGAGCTTCACTAGCTTGTGTAAAGCAGAGTCAGAATCATGATTAAACGAATCGGCACGGTCAACTACGCAATAAGAAACCTGCTTCACTGGACGACTAACATTTCCAGAGACGATCCAACCAATTTGGTTTTCTAAAGAGTTGGCCTATTTCGACCTAGTCGCAGCTGTCACACGCGCAACAGGTAGAAGAATAAGCTGGCACCGATAAGCATGTCGATTCGCTGCGGCCGATCAAACGCGGCGTCGGAGAGGTTGATATTCGCTGGTACATTCCACTGAACAGATGACAAGTTGGCTTCAGGTTGATTAGAAATGATTGTAGGAACGACGACAGCTGAAAGAGAGATACTGTAATTTCCATCGGCTGATTGCAATGATATCATAATGTTTTCTTTCGCAATTATGTTCAACTGACCGAAGAAGCCCGAAATAATAGTTTTGGATTTGCCTTTTCTGATTTGCTTTTACCGATTAGCTAGGCACGCTGTTACGCAATGAAGTTGCGAAGCGGAGTCAAGTAATGCTCTGCATGGAAATAAAATAACCATTCCGACCTTTGACCATGACCACAGCAGTGGCGAGAATAGTGACAGTATTCGTCGCATGGTTGCTGTTAAGCAATGTAGCAGGCTTGGAGTCAATGACAAGAGCGCTTTTAGCTCCGGGGCCAACGGGGCTTTCGATTTCTTCTTGAAGCTGCTGGTATAATGGTGCCTGACAGAACACGACCTGCAACAACTTGACTTGCAGTATTTTACGAAATGGCCCTTGCCCAAGCAATTGATGCATAACTTCAGCCTTTTGGTCTCTTTGAGGCGAAGAGAAGGCTATAAATTTCGAAACAGTGGACAAATTGCGATGGGATGATGGGCCTGACAAAATACGCAGCGTCTGGTAGAACTTGTGGCCACGAACAATTTCTTAGCTGATAATTTTTTTAGAATTCACCTGGCTGCCTGGCGTATGTGTTGCTAAGGCCAATTCGACGTTCTCCAACATCCGGGCTCGGCTCTCGAAGAAAGTTGTCAGTACTTCAGATGACGGTAGACCATGTACAGGTAATTCCTCTTCCCACTTTGCCAGCGTAGCGCCAACTGCCTTCTTGCCAATCAAATGGATGAGAAGTCGAGTATTTCCTCTTTCGTCGCGATAGTGCTCAACAATTGAAAATGAGCGCTGCTTTTTCAGTAATCTCTCACAAGCCAGCTACCGAATTATCAGTCATACTTTTTAAGCAAAATAGCTGGCTAATATGCGCCTAAAATTGCATGCTTTTAATATCGAATCGCCTTTTCAATAAAGTTCCCGTTTTTGCATAAAAACAAATCTCCAAAGACCGAATTGCATCCAGAGCTGTGCCAGCGAAACTCGATCTCAAATTCTAGAACTTCTCGATGCTGCTCAAAGTTGGCTCCTTGTCAACAATGACCTGGAACAATGACAATGTAACGCAGGCAAACGCGTCCTAACTGTTGACATGTTCAACACGAGTAGACGTGGGCAAATCTTGCATAGATCGCACGCCTAAATATCTAGTCATGGAAGCCTTTGCCATAATGAATGCTTCCATAAATCTGATGCAAGCATCCCTATTCACCTCACCTACGCAGAATTGTTCGAGCTGCGTTTGGTTGTCTTCGAACTGATACTGCAACTTTTCGAGCTGTTCCAATTTGACGGCTAGGATGGACTCATCCAAGTCCCGTAGTTTGCTTTCAACCGCTGCATCAAGCGTCATTTGGTTTAAAAACCACTGGCTTTTCCGCTTAAGTTGTTTACAGTTATTATCCCGTATATATATACCGTTTTCACGAATTCGGATTTCTGACCTCTCTTTGCCCTTGGCATTGTGATTTTAATGTCCAAACTGTACAAATTAGCAAAATGCAAACGAGCGATTGATGGAGTAAAGGAGAACGTACACAAGTGAAACTATAGCGACGAGCGATGATGATGTACCGATAATCGATGATAAAGTAGCGGACGCACAACTACAATGCGAGCCAATTCGCACGAGTGTTGTTGTTGTTGTAACCAAACGATCCAACCGAGACAAAAAGTTAATGCAGAGCAACAACGCAATTTAAAGTTGCTGCTTGCATAAAGAGTATACCGAAAAAAAATGAATTAATTTACAAATTAAAGGCGAAATAATCAGATTAACGATTAAATCTCCGATATTTGCTTCAATAGTTTTGCATAGATCACGACGGGGTTTTTACATCAGTTCTGTCATTATTGTTTTCGTTAAGACTTTGCTTCGCCCTGAATTTCTAAACTCTGAAATTTCCACCTCTACCTTATTGGCTTAATTGAATTAATGCATAACTTACTTTCTAAACTTGTAATCTAAATTTTTGTTTGAATTGTCTATATCATTTTAGGTATTTAATTCTAAATTGTCTTAGATTTAGTTTAATTATTGCATGTTTATTAGAGGCTGATGATGTTTTTATCTGTAGCCAAATATTTAGTACGTAGACATGGTATCGCATGTTCACCAAAGAACTTAGCAATTAACACCAGCTGAGCCCAGTCTATGTGACTGGGTGAATTTTGATGTCACTTGGGCCTGCCCCTGGTCATTGCGTACCTACTATGTCAATTTAAAAAAAAAAAAATGTTTTGGGGACAGCAAGCGATTTTGCTGACCGCTGATTGACAAGCCCAAGAAACGATTGAATTACGAAGAAAAAAACAAAGGGCGCCGAAATGCGTGTGTATGGCTTGACAATTTGCGAACGAATGTAATGTTACAAAAAAGAGTACAACAGAGTTGATATTATTAGAACAACAATTATAATTAAGCAATTAACTGCTCCTACCAATATCAAAACCATCGAAATAAAAATGGGTGACGGCAATTAAAACAACCAAAACAAAGGCGTTCAGTAGTTAGTAGAATGAGGTTGCTACACAGCGGCCTACGCTGGTATGTCGATGGTAATAGCAGACAAATAACATAAGCTAATAGCGCCTGACTCCTGTAAAATGCTGTTAAAATCTTAAGAGAGAAATGTAAACTCTATATGAATTAGGTCTCTCTTTAGTCGGTACTCTTCACAAGTAGCTTATATTGAATAGTGAATCACTTTGACATTCGTACACAATAATGATTTATAAACCAAAGCGAAGTGCACGATCATGATCAAAATTTCACAAGCTAGCTTTTTTCAACTGAAGATTTTTTTTTATTGGAGCCAGCATTATTTCATGTATTTCATTAAAACTGTAGTATATTGAGAAGCTTTTTTTTTTATTGAGAAGAAAGTAGCTTTTTCAAACCTCTGCTATGTACACAGACACCGTTCAGTTTTTGGTAACTATTTTCGGTATATCTGATGTCCTTTAGCTGAAACATTTGCATTAATACGTGTATTAGCATGATGGTAGCAATTACTCAATCGGAATGGGAAGCTCGTTTAGGTCTTGTTGAATCAAGTTTTTGAAATTATGGAGTTATAATGAAGATTGTGGTTTTCTAAAATATATGACGAGGTGTATTGTGAGGTTAAGCCGAAAATATTGAGGTGCCTATCTGAATTTCATGGGATTGCAGAGGCGTCCCATACTAAATTCTTCGCAGTTGAATTGAGCTTTGGTGGGGTCTCCTTCAACGTGAGGAGAATGTTCGCGCCGTTTATGATTGCTGGATTTTCCCTTCGGTAAAAGCGCATTGTGTAAGTTTTGTTTGCGGTGCGCTTATCGCTTACTTTCCACTATTGCTCTCTATTGATCTTAATTGCTAATGTAATGTTATCTTCAACTAACATGTGATTTGTTAGCTTGTAAGTGGATATTAAATGAGTCTCGAATTTTAGGGCCAGCGGAGCGCTTAGTAGCGGAACAAGTTCTATAGTGTTGCACAAAAAGCAAGGTTCGGAATCGACAACGGCCGTTATTTGAGCATCCACTCTTAACACATGCGGCACCCACTCCGGAAATAGCTTTCTCATAGACAAATCCTTATGCAAAATAAATCCTACAAATTTCTGGGATATATTTATTATACATTTTTTGATATTTTCGGGTATAATCTCCTCCGCATATAAATTTAGCGAACCAGTCAATAACGGTCAATTTTCCTGGTGCAACGATGTTTCCTCTCAACGATGTTTTTCCCATCAAAAATCAATGTTTAATCAACACACGAAATTAATATTTGTCCATTGTATTAAAATTAGAAAAGTTGGTACACTAAAACATATGTAACATTAACAGATTGTCATGAAATTTTTACTGGTGTCTTTGGAAGATCAGTACTTACTAAAAAAATATTAATATTCGGTATCTCTTATTGTGTAACTTAATTAATACTTTTACTTTTATATACTTGTGGTTTGACCTTGGGTTTCCCGACTTACGTTTTTTTATTCTTATATTTTCATGCAATATTAATAACATAAAGAGAAGAGAATGAATAGCACAATACTCTTGTGAGTACTCTGCACAACAATAACCACAGCAAGTTGCAGTGGTTTTGCAAAAACTTTATCGTATAAAAACACATATTTTTCATATTAAAAAATCATACAATACGCATACACCATGCTTTATGCTAACTCTAATTAAACGTACAAACCACCACCAAATGGTTAAATCACCTCATATCCAGCAAGTTTTATAAACTTTGAAATGGAGTTTGGAACAACCTGTTATCTCAACCTGACAAATGGTCTTCAGCCTTATGGAAACTTATAGAAGAAGCATTCTGACGTCCGCCCTCTATATGATGGTTCTAGTCCGCTTTCCACTCATGAGCAGAAAGTGGATATTTTAACCCAAAAGTTTAGCCTTAATCACGCACCTGCAGACAATCTCAGTGATACGGATACAATTAGAGAGGTTAACAATTTCGTTTCTCTATTACAGTCATACCGCCCTTCTCATAGAAGAAATTATTATGTAAATGTCAAAAAAATTGGTGGGATTCTCAAACACTTCAACTTAACTTAAGCACCTGGGCGGTATGATGTTGATAACAATGCTTAAAAGTTCTTCCTCGTAATGGAATGTTGTATCTCACTACAATAATTAATGCATGTTTACGTGTCTGCTATTTTCCCAACCAGTAGAAGCTTTCCAAAGTTATACCTGTAAGGAAACGCAATATACCGTCAGGTCTGCTTTCCTCTTATCGCCCGATTAGCTCTCATCAATAAGCAAAAAAAATAAGATTTCTCTCATCAATAAGCAAAATTCTTGAAAAAATTGTCAAAAACTAATTAACTAAGTTTATTGAAGGAAATAATATACTTCCATCGCAGCAGTTCGGCTTCCATCAAGATCACAACACGCTGCATCCGTTAGCGAAAATTAAAACAATTGTCCAATCAAATTACTTAGGCTCCAAGTCCACAGGTATGGTTCTGTTGGATTCCGTTGGCATGATGGACTATTATACAAGATGAACCGCTTAAACTCCCCTCTAGAATTTAACCAAATGGTCCCAGAAAATAAAGATCATTCATTTATAGTGCACATCGGTTACGCCAAATCCCCAACTATTGGTATACAAGCTAGTTGCCACCAAGTGTCATGCCTATCGCCTATACTCTACAACATATTTACGTCTAATCTTGAAACCTCAAGGAAATGTACTACTTAATTTTTTGCGGATGATGCTGCAATCCTCTGCTCTTACACTCTATCTGCAGACATTGTCGGCAATCTCCAGGGAGCTTTTGCCACTCTCATCACCTACTTCACTAGATAGATAATCCAAGTTAACTCCGACAAAGCCCACTATCTTTCTCTAGAAAGCAGTTATCTACCTTAGAGCCACATACAATCAAATATGTTAGACGTGAGTTAAGAAGGCCAGGTTAAGAATCTTGGTGTGATTTTGGATAAAAATTACTAGTCAGAGAACACATAAATTTTATCAATAAAAAGTTAATATCTTCATCAGGATGTTGAAGACTCCGTCTGAAGGCTTAGATGTTAAATAAGGTCCCAAATAAGGAGGCTCAAATGGTCGATTTACTGCGTCGGTTCGCACGAGTACATGTGAGCAATTGTAAATGGCTTTTAATAGGATCATTTTTGGCTTGATGTGATGTGCCGCTGGAGTTAGACTAACCGCCTGCATGATTCTTCAAAATTTGGAGTCCCACGGACTAGGAGGTGTAACCAGGTCATAAGAATATTAATTAGGAAGGCGAAACGTACAACCATTCAACATTTCCGCGGCCTGAAGGTGCTGTTTAAATTGCGTGCGAAAGTCAAGCTTGACAGTTTGTACCATGGTGTGTCCGGGTGGCACTTTAAAACATATTCTGCCATAGCGTTCGACTGTGGACTGTGATGTGTGATGTGTGACTGTGTTAACTTCCCATGATAATCGATTTGAAGAAAGCAGACTGAGATTGGGATCCTTTACAGGTAGTGATTGGCATTGTCCATCCGAAACGTGATACCCAACTTGAAGAAAGTGCCTTGCAAATTGCGATATGTTCTTTACGGTGCCTCTGTCCACCGCGAAAATTGCTCAATTATCATAAAGCAGTATCTGTATCCATCAATTAAGGGATTCACTATTAAATAAAGGTGTATATGGTCGAATCTAATATTGGGAACAGTTATTTTGTTATTTTTTGTATATATTTTGTTATTTGTCACCTAGATGTGTTTGTGAATTTTTGCTCGCTGACACGGTATAATGTCTTTTTGCATCGACGGCCAAACAAATTTGTGAGAAATTTGCTTGAGCGTAGATCTCCCGCTGGGGTGTGACGGTCTGTGTATGCTTGAAAATATAATATAAAATAATAACATTTCCTGTGTCATTAAAAATGTCTTTTGTACAGAGAGTGGTTAGCACCTGATGACATTAATCTGGAAGAGTGCGTCGCAGTGCTGAGGTATGAAACCTAAGTGGAGTAAATGACCTTCAGATATAATTTTATGTTTTTTTAGCATATAGGCATATAAAATCGGCTTGTCATCTGTCTTGATGATAAATGCACTCGCCACTACCATGAGCTTAAAGTGCTAGATATTTCAATATATCGATAACAGTTTCTTGTCGTATGACCTGTACCTGCTCAGAAGCGGTAGTAGTTTACTATTGCTAGGAACCGACCTAATCTGGGCAATGTTTGTGGCCGAGCATACTCCGTTATTGCTATACAAGTATAATCAACATACAACGGGGATGTCAATTCCCCCAAAAAGCTGATCCATGAAATTCTATACAGTTTATGTATTTTTTAACCCAATTGGCATTTTCACAATCGATCTGAAGGGTGTGCATTCAGTTTTTTTTTTTTGGTTTGTTCCTTCACAAGTCATCGGTATTGTATAGTTTGCTCGTTGCAAAAATTCGTTTCCAATGACCAGATCCACTGGTCTTGTCCTCTGTAACCTGCGTTGGTAGTCTGCATTGAAGTTCGTGTACTAGAAGTAGGTTAACACCAACATTTGAGTGTTGGGATAGCTTTGTGGGGTATTTTGTTAATCTCGTCAGTCACTTGGAATGTTTAGATAACGATGCAGGTCAGCGTTAGATATCTACCAGCCAGCCTTGGTGATGTTTGATTGTTCTCTGTGTATTATTGCTTTATTTGATTTTGTGGCCATTCCCCAGATTTGTGCTCCGTACGTCTGGTTTGGTCTTATAATAGCTTTGTAAATCAAAATTTTGTTTATTAATGATAATTTCGATTGAAACAGAGAATATAATTTATTGATTTATTTTCGTTTTATAAACTATAACCTTAGATATTTGGACTGATTTTAAATTTTTGTCAGCTCTTACAATTGTTATACGAGGTGGTGTGAATTTAGTTTTAGTTGTATCATTTGGTGTTGGTATGTCTGTTGTAAATATCTATATATATAAAACAAAGTGGGAAAAAGCCTGTTTCTCCCTCTGCTGCCCCTAATTTTTTACCATTTTAGTTTTTTTGTTTGTTTGATTAAAAATGTAGATAATTCCTGCAAGAAGGTCGGGTCATACTTTTTTAAGCTTTTAAAAGCAAATTTACTTCTTTTTAATATTTATGCTTTTTAAACAACTACGAGACCACAAGCACAAATCGTTTCGTATGCTTTTACGTGCTTTCCGCTACGCTTCTTCTTCATTTTGTCTTTGTATTTGTGAGTTTCTTGAAAAAAGAGTGTGAGCAGATATTTGCTAAGGCAGTCTCAATAGAGGACTGCAAATAATACAGTGAGGTCGCACAAGTAAAGAGCATTAAGCAAACTAGTAGTGTAAAATAACGGCCCTAGTTTAAAATTTTATGAGTCAAAAAATGGACTTGTTGTATGGTCAAGTGACTTCGTCTAAAGCGAAATTGGTGGTCAGGTATTATGTGTTTGCGTTCTAAAATAGGTAACAGTCGCTGGCACAGGAGCCTCTCGAATATGTTTGACAGCACTGGAAGTAGGCTAATTAGTCTATATGAAGCTGGATTGTATACGTCTTTGACTTTCCAATGTTTTCGGCCACTTTCCACACTGTAGGAAAGTAATTTATCGCGTTAAATATATTACGTATGAATGTATATAGTTTTCCGTCAATTTTGTCGTAGCCGGGTATTTTTTGGGGTTTATGTCTTGCTGTATACATTTTTATATCTCATTGGTGCATGTTTTTAAGGCGAGTTGGCTGGGGAGTGATTGTCGCGTTTATTGTTATTATTGTGTAGGAAAAGCTCTAGTTCATTCAAGTGGTTTCTTAATCCGTTTGCATGTCAAGTTAATATTGGAATATTAATATTAATTTTTGCTCATTAGTCGCAGAGGTTGCTCTAGTTATTATAATATAATAGCGAAATGCATTTTAGTGAGTGTTGTCCATTGTGGTTAAGTCCATAACAGCCGTATTATTGACGTGAGGTGTATGTGATTCTCCCGTTATGATTGCGGTGACAAAATTTTGCTGATGTGGACAATTGATTAATGATGTTGATTGAAAACGCTGAGCATCATCGAATATTATGGCACTCTGAATATCTGTAATAAGAAATAGCTAGTCGAGTTGCATGTCATGCTTTTCGTAAGTATGAATTATAGTTTCATTTGCGGCATACATAGATTGCGCTATCACAGTTCTGGATCTAACCGATTTATATAACTTAACCCGAATCGGCTATAAAAATATGATGAGAGTTTCGATTTTGGATGTACAACCTGTGCTCGTGGTTCCTGAAAATTCTTATGAAAGCAACATTGTTACCATTTTCTTTGTTGCTTCTGGATTGACGTGTGAAGTTTTGGACAACTTTGCGCAATGTAAATCGTCTTGTATCTTGTCTTGTAAGGAGCAAAGCAGCAGTAACGTCTGTTACATTTTGTTTGCCACTACTTACAGCATTAATATTGTCTGGTGTAATATCTGTGATGAATTCTCGGGCATTTTGTCTGTAATTTTCGGAAGCTTGTTGACATTAGCTTCCAGCCAAACAGAATGGTCGTCAATTCACGTTGGTAACTTGGTTAAAAAGAGATTGCGTCTAACGGTATCACGGCTGTTAGCTGTTGCCAATCACGTAAGTGTCCTAAAATTTGTGAGGGTTATGTTAGGCCCATCGTAATCTGTTTCTGAAAACGCCTTAAACAGGCGTTTCTTGTGTACGGTATAGTTATTGTTGGGGGTGGCTTGTTGATCTGCTCGACCAGAGTAGATAATCTCGATGAAAGTAGAGAGTAGTGCCGCTTATGCAACTGTGTTTGGATTTCGGGGTCACCACTTTGGTATCTTCTGCTCTAGTTTAAAATAAGACTTTTGCCACCTATATTATACACTTCAATTTCTTCAACTCTCCCTTCTTTATTTGTGATTTATATTTATTTATTTCTAACAGCCGAGAGGCTGTTAGAAATTTTAACAAAAATAACTCAAACCGATCTGACCCCGAGCTGGGGCGGACTCATAGTGATACCATATAGCTGTATGACAACTACGCCTCAACTACGACAACAAAAACAACGTCAAATGTCTCCAAGTATATAGTGACGCATTCAAGCACCTTACTTGATTATGTACTCTTTCTTTGATTTTCAGAATCAATTTTGGACTGGCGCTGCCCCGGTGCCGGTTGTTTCTTTTAGCACGGTCCAAATTTATACCACAGCTGCGACTCCTTATTCTCAGGAGGTGTGCTGGCAGACGGCTGCATCCAAAAGACCGCCCAGTCCACTTTCCCGTCATGGTATGGCAAAGAAGGGGAAAGAGGGATCAGCCAAAACCACGGTGACTTCCGTTTGTCTTAAAAGTCCTGACACATCAGCAAAGCGCTTTGCTCTGTTAGCTGACTCTGGAAATGATCACGGGATCACTAAAATAATAGCCGAAGCCAAATGGTTCTTGACGCTGGTGCTTTGCTTGGGGCAAATGATACCGAAACCACTCGCAGGACTAGGAAACCACCCCTTATTAATGTTGATAATGTGAGCAATGCACACTTTTTGGAACAGGAGCTGGCACAGTTCTCCAGACCAAACAGCTTCGAGCTTAAAATTATGAGAAATGATACTGTAAGGGTCTATAACAGCTTGAGGAGGACACAGCTTTCAGGGTAGTGGTTTTGCAACATGGCCAGCACCACCATTATAAGGGAAGCTTATTATACTAGAGGCCACAATGTCACCGGAGTTTATAATCACAACCCCCGCAAGTCTATCAAAGGTTAAAGAAGTACCTGATTGTCATTCAGTGCTATAGATGCTTTGAATTTGGGCACACCAAAATTGCGGTCTGCGACAGTTGATTTGTGGAAAATGTAAGCAAAATCATAGCACCACCCAATGTATAGTTGAGGAGGCCCTTTGTTGCATTGTGGTGAGAAACATGCTCCTTGGAATAAGGACTGCCGAGTATTAAACAGCCCAAAACTCAATATCTCAATATAGGCACGTGAGAGCAAGAGGGGGATTCTATGAAGAGCATGAGTTACGTCCTGGCGGTAATGTTCAAGGGAGACACACTATGTGCAGTTTTTCAGATTACTAATCCTCCGAAGAGAACTAGCAATGTTAACAACCGAGTTGTGCATCAACAGCAATCGCAACAGACCCCTCATAGCTAAAGTTAACATAATCTAATTAATGCTTAATGCACCCCAGAAAAGCAACCAGTTCCACATACAAGTATGCCTCAACATCGTGAACACCCATAAATGATGCCCCGTCCACTCAAGCTTGGATTGTGAAACGATCGAGGAATATGCGGGCATACCGCGGAACTCAAGTTCCTCAACGGACACAAGATTGACATCATATTCATTAATGAAACCTCTCTTCGGTCTAGATCTTTTATCTTTCTACCTGGTTAGAACATCTCCAAGGCAGATCATCCAAGTAACAGACTGAGGAATGATCGGCGGTCAGATTAAGCAGGAACTTACGTACCTTCAACTTGATCCTGTGAGGATGTCTCGACGGCAAATATCTTCTATTCAGGTAGCCACCAGCATGGGAGATCTTATGTTGTCCTCTTTGTACCTGCCCCCGGATTTCCCTTGGTCAACAGCAGAATTTGATCTGATCCTCAGCAGGTTGGAAGCAAGGTGCCTTATCGGTGGAGATTTCAAAAACAAACACAGGTTATGGGGCAGCTTCACACCCGATGAGGGGGGCATGTGCCACTAAGATGCGGTTTTAAACTCTTCTGCTCGAATCCTGGCTGCAGGAAAAGCGACACCTTTCCTATTCAGAGAGACCATAGGTATAGTCAGGCATGGTTGCTGCTACGTCGCACTTTGCTAAGATCAGAGTCCTTCAAGCGAAGATAATCCGCAAACTCTCTGGAGCTCCTTGGTATAAGCGAAGAGACAATCTTGAAAGGGATTTAAATGTTCCCAAAATTGCTGATGTCGGTAACCAACAAGCTGCGGCTTATTTAGAGCGGCTCAAAATTCACCCAAATCGTCTAGCTAAAGGCTAGGACGCACAGGAAGAGAGGTCTCAGAAGACTGTATCCTGTCGACCTTGGGGAGAGATCTTTGTAATTATGTTAACCAATCAATCAATCACCAATCGAACTTAGTTAAGTTTACTCTTCACTAAATTGTTATTTTTTTCCTCGTTTGCTATGAATTTAATTTAAGTAGTCTTTGTCTTTAATAACAGTTTAATAATAAATTAAGATAAATAAATGTACATATTTAAATAAATAAAAAATAATCCCCAAACACGGACTTAATAATGACTTGGTGGCTTCGTTAATTTCACCATGTTCTTTGCAAACATAATTCTTACAACATTTAAATGACGGAAAACGAAAACAATTTAAGAGAATGGGTGGATATGTGGATCGTGGAGTATGATCGATGCTGGTTAGTCTTCGAGGCTGCAGCCCAAATTTGGTTTCCCTACCGTCAGTCCGGATTAATAAGTTGTTGGTACACTGTACGTTTGTTGCGTAGGCTAAATTTGTTCCTTTTGTTTAGGAACCAGTATAGTTTGGCTACCTTGTGTCGGCTATTCTGAGTCACCCTGGTTATGTTCGCTTGGTAGGACAGCCTTTGGTCAAATATTAGTCCTACGTTTGTGGCCCCCTTGTGTTGTGGAAAGATGTCACCACAGCAATGTACGGCGGCAGGTGAAGCACAATTTTTTTCACTTTGTCGAGTTAATTTTGACGTTCATGTGTATATAGGGAGGATAAGGCCTCCAGCACGCTACCTCGAGGAACACCTGATGGACATCTGAAAGTGATGACCGTTATTAAATACATAAAGTGCGGTCCTTTAGTTAGAACGTAATTATTCCGAAGTATGGCGACGGGAGGACGGACTTAACCTTAACTGCCCGTAAGGCGAACTGATGACCCGGAATGATGTTGCGAGGGTCGATGAATTTAGTGAGCCTTTCGAAAATTAATCTTTAACACACCTTAGAGATTGAATGCAGGAAACTGATTGGCCCATACGATGCTGTGTAGTGTTCCGTCTTACCAGGCTTACTAATCATTGTGAGGACAAGGTTATTAAAAGCGCTCACACTTCTTCAGCAATGCTCCGTAGTTATCGCTACACCAGCTGAATCCGGCGATAAACATGTAAGACACTGTGGCCAACCTCGTTGAACTCGCTTTGAATGTCGTTCTCAGGCGTAGAGTGGTGTAATCCCTGGATCACTATTTTATATGGTCGATCTTCGGTGAGTTGGTAGGTGAAATAGTCTACTCCTTTCTTGTGGAACAGCCATTGCATAGCTGTGTAATGAGTCGCTATCCTTGGCGTACTGTCGAATGGTGCCACCTACCGTTGTTCTAGACTCTACGTTAGTCAGTATAGTGATCGTACCAACCATTTTGAGGAGTAACGGCAGATTGAAGATGCCGCACAGTGGTATTGAAGGCAGTTCTGACGGATTTAGTTGACGCGGCTGCATGCTGGGTGCAGTAATATTTACAGCATTGGCTTCGGGGACATTACACTCGTCAGGTCTGACCATTGAACAGCTCGATGACGAACAATCTACGCCCATATATGAACTGTCGTCATGGTCGGCAATAGCGGCAAAGCGGTTGCTCGATGGAGAGATTTTGGAGCTGCTAATGGGCCAGACCCTTTTATCAGTGCAGCTGGTTATGACTCTGTTTGATTTGCGTTGAGGGCTTACAACAGGTGACACTAATGTCGTCGTTCGCTTCCTCATTTGGAACAGCTAGACGTGTGGGTCGATGATGGGGCCGATGGGTTGGTTGTGCTGAGAGTTATTGTTATTGCTACTGGGAGCAACAGTTGCGCTCGTTAACTGATTATTGTCGTTATTTTTTGGTATTGTTTGCAGAACTTTGCTTAATAAGTTATTGAGTGTTGTTGTTATTGGATTTTATAGCAGCTGTGTCGCTTAAGCTTGCGCTCACTGGTTGTTTGTTTGGTTGTTTGTTGCTTGCACCGCGATTAATAACGGGGCTTTGCTCAATGATAGAGCTGTATTTGTTATTCATTTTCTTTTGCATAGTTGCCGGCACGAGGTCACAGCATGCACGGTAAGCTTTTGTTGTGTTTTTCACGACCAAAGCACAAAGCAGAGACGAAAAAACAAGAAAAAGAAAAGAACAGTTTTTAGCCAAGCTCGACTTATCAGCAATGCGTGTATAGCATATAATTTGCAATATAAATTGATTTAATGATTTAATTAATGAATTAATTAGAAATTGCAAGTAAACTGCACCACACTGCTCTTAAATGTGTGCCAATTGGCTAAAGGGAATTTTTAAATTTTTCTATAATTTCTATATATCTCTCAGTGCTAAGTCGCGACTGTCTCACTTTTACTAATATAAACAATGCTGCTGCCGTGTTGCCAGTTTTCGTAATTCCCATAGAGTGTTGCCTCGTTTGCCACAAATTCTGTTCACGAAGAGCCATGTGTGTCTTCTTATTAGAGAGCAAAAATCAGCGTATTTGTCATATTTTAGTTTTTTACTAGAGAAAAGGTAAAAATGATGTTTAAGCCAGAGACAAATTATCCAAGGTCTATGAAGAAAATAAAAATTAAATACATTTCGAACAACCCAATTATTGGGAAAATATTGGTCACATCAATCCGCACTGGGATGTATTAGAAATGTGTGATTAAACTTTAAAAAAGATACCTACACCAATTGTTGTTTCGGCAATTCATTTGTGAGAAAAATTGTATGAAACATAAATGTCAATAAGGAAGTAATTCCGTATATACATTTCTTTTTTGATAAAGCCGAAAATACAAGCAAGGCGACTGAAATTGTGAACAATGTTTGTGGCCCATATACTGTCTCAGCTAATTATACGAAATTTTGAATTATACGCTTTCCTTTCGGAAATTTCAAAGTAAAAGATGCATCTCGTACAGACACATGTCGAAAACTGCGTTGCAATAGTGGAAATGATTGAAGCAACTGTCAACGTCAGTAGCCGAAGCACCGCCTAAGACCTTAAGAATGGCGGAAAAAAAGTTTTAAACCACTTACATAATGATGACTTTAAAAATAAACTCGATGTATGAGTGCCACATGAATTATCGAAAAAAGACACATTGGGTCGAATTCCCATCTTCGAAGCTTAAGGCAAACGAAATGAAAACCATTCTTTTATATTTTTTTTTTACATAGACATAGTAGGTACCAATGACCACACACTGATCTCACATGGGGCAGGCCCATGTGGCATCAAAATTCACCCAGTCATATAGACTGGGCTCAGCTGGTGTTAATTGCTAAGGTGAATATGCGATACCAAAGCTAATGTCTACGTACTAAATATTTCGCTACAGATAAAAACATCATCAGCCTCTAATAAACATGCAATATTACACTAAATCTAAGACTTAATTTAGAATTCAATACTTAAAATGATATAGGCAATTCAAACAAAAATTTGGATTACAAGTTTAGAAAGTAAGTTATGCATTAATTCAAGTAAGCCAATAATGTAAAGGTGGAAATTTCAGAGTTTAGAAAATCACGGCGAAGCAAAGTCTCAACGAAAACAATAATGACAGAACTGATAGAAAAACTTCTAAGATAAAATGAAGAAAGTTTACATTTTGGCCCAGCCCTCTAATACTTTGAAAGTGTAGTGGAAGAAGCAGAAGATGAAACTGAAGCAGTGACTGATAAGGTTACCTGCGAAAGCCTAGTTTTTTTCTTAGGAATAAACTCATGGACCACCATATGTGCAGGCCAGAAATTAGCGCCACAAATGACAGAAAATACCTCAATACCAACTGAAAGCTTGAAAGAAGAGCCTTCTCTAGGGCTAGAAAAATTAAACTTATGAATATTAATAATCGAAGTGTTGCATGCTTTTGATATATAGCGTGCAACGTCGTCACAGGTTGTCTCCTTATCCGACCTGGAAATAAAAAACATGTTTACGAGGATCCAGCACCTTCAAAATACATGGGGGAGATAAAGTACGGGAAGAGTTAGAGACTTTAGTAGAAGATGAAGCAGAAATTACAGTAGTAGGACAGGGAGTAGAGCAAGATGAACAATTAGTGAAGGGAACGTTGTAAGCGACAGATGAAGTAGTTGTAGAGGGGATATTGGTTGAAGGAGCTAAAGGAATTGGAGTAGGATGGGGCGGTTGGGTAGAAGTAGAATATAGTACAAAAGAGTAAGTGGGTAAGAGTTGTGAAGAAGTAGAACAAGTTGGAGGGGATTGTGAAGAAGGGGGTTGTGGAGACGAAAAAGAAATAAGTGGCGCTGTGGTAGGCGCAAGATTATGAGGGGATAATGGCGGCAGTTGTACGCATTAGCTGTTGGAGTCAAGTCGAAAGAGTACTCCAAAAACATTTTTTACCCAGCATCAAACTCTGAGGCTAGCTCAGTGAATAGTTTCTTAAGTTTTTGGTATTTAATTCGCATACGGTGGTACATCAATGAGAAGTCCCCCTGGCGACTGAAGCAGGTGGGGCACGACCACCTGATGCCACCACAGGACCGTAAAGTCGGTCATAGTCGCGACCAGTCAACCCAGCACAATTAAGGTGGGCGATGTTATCGCACATCCAACAAGAGACACCTCTAAGCTTATCACTATTAAAGTTGTCCTTGTTGGTGCAACCCCGAATACAGCAACACATTTTGCGCGAAGTATAGATACAAGATATTAAATAAAATAAAAGCAAAATAAGATAAATAAGATAGGAAAAAAAGTGACTAAATAAAATAAAAATAAGTGAAAAAGAAGTAAATAAAAAATAAATAACAATAATAATAATAATAAAATAAAAAAAATAAAAATAAAATTAAAAATTTAAAAAAAAAAAGATTAAAAAAAAATTTTTTTTGGTATAAATTTATAAAGCCTTAAAAATTTATGAATATATCAAATAAACAATAAGTAAGCAAAAATAAAATTAATAAATAAAATAATAACAATAAAATAAACTTGAGAGTGAAAAATTTTTTTTTAATTTATTTTCAAAATTTGTTTGTTATTATCAACACACTGTGCAAAAAAAGCAAAACGACTTAAGTCCGAATTTTGACGCTCTCAGCTAGACAGAGATAGAATTGCAAAGAGAAAAGTAAGGTGAATAATAATATTTTCCCAGAGAAAAAAGAGGAAATACAGTTATTTAAAAATAATAACTACTGTATAGAGAGCAAGAAGGAAACAGAAAAAGACTAAAATAGCAAAAACTATTTTAAAGGGAGCAAAGCAGAAGAGCAAAAGATTGAAATCAATACACAGGAAAGGCAAATGTAAGCGTTGTACTTGCCAAAAATAATTAAACATTGATAAGTACAAAAATTTATACGGGTGAAATGAGCCATACACCACAAATAAATTCACTTATAAATTCACTTAACACCGGAAGGAAAATAAATATTAGTAACGATAAACGACAATAGACAAATTAATTGCCAAATGCTAATCAAAATCAAAATGCGGAGCAGATTCAAGAGACGTCTGTTAAGCACAAGCAACTACCTCTTTCATTTCTTAAACGTGGTCGAATCGCGGTGAAGCAGCTCAAACAGTGTTCTGGTGTGGACTAACAACCAGGAAGCTATTGCACTACATTTGGTAAAACTGGAAGAGAAACATCTACCATGAGCTACTCTCATATGGCAAAACAATTAATTTGGACCTCTATTGTTAACAATTGGACCATTTCAAGTTGGTGATTTCCAATAAGCCACCAGAATTGGCAAATAGAAACGGTGTTGTTTTTCAGCAAGACAACGCTAGGCCACACACGTTATTAATGACCCCCCTATGGAGCTTGGTACAACACCCACCATATAGTCTGGCTCTGGCAGGATGTGATTATCACCTGTTTTCGGCATTATAAAATTTTCTGGGTAGTTAATAAGGTTTTCCCCCCATTTTTCCTTAACTATTTGTATGTATAGTTTACTATATATGTAATTTTATTATAAATAAATGTATATATTTCAGTTGTAAAAATGCTCAATTAGATCTATTATATTCTCTGTATAAGCTCTAATTATAGCACTAGTGGAGGACTGCGAAAATCGATTGGCAACGCTTTTTAGCACCAAGGTTCCGAGATTTCACGAGAAATTTTGAAGCTTACCCTAAAAATAGTGAAAAGTCATTGAACAAAACGGAACATATTTGACCTAAGTCGGTCAGCGCAAACCTATAAAAAGTTGAAAATATGGGAAAAATAATGGATGTCTTTTTAATCAACGTAATACTATGTCATATTGCTTATAAGATTAGAAATTTGTTGGGAAAGTCAATTTTCACTGACAAATCTGTAGAACTTTAAACACATTCTCGAAATGCATTCAACGAAAACAATCGGAGAGTCAGTGAGTCAATAAGGTATTTCTGTAGGTAAATCGAATATAATTTTGCCCTAATGAATAAATATATTACTTCGCAATTTCGGTCTGAAGTAATGTATTGAAGTCAAGACAAAGAAAAATATTAAAAAAAGTGATCTACATTATTTTTGAATATCGCTCTGTATGATAAAAACTGAAATAATTTTTGGTAAGTAAATAATATGTGAGCTATGAAAATATGTAATTATCTTATTGTTATGTGTTTTACAGTGAACTCACCTCCCTGATCATCGAGAGCTACAAGTGTTCGTATTCCTGCTTCCTTGCTCTGGTGTGCCGCAAAATGAATAGTAGAATATTTGTAAACGTGTATAAGTAAGTGTTATAAAAATGAATTCAAATTTTCATACGTAAAATTTATAACTACCGTGTATTTTTTGTTATCATAGCTATGATTAAGGAACATAATAGCACACCTATTTTCTCAAGCTACATGTTCAACAGCTATCTATACACTCCCGTAATAAGAACTTGTATGTGTATATATATATAAATCTATATAGCTATATATAAAACAGTGACAATAAGCCTATAATAAGCAGTCCATTCCTCTGCCAACCGTAAATTTTTTCAATTTTAATTTTAATTTTATTTTAAAATGTATTTACCGTGGGAAGGTCAGGGCATACTGTTTTTAGTTGTTAAAGGCAAATTTTCTTTAAAAAAAATTAATTCAAGACCACAAGCACAAAACATTTCGTATGTTTTTTCATTGCATAGCATCTTTTTCATTTTTGTGTTTGTATTTATGAGTTGGTTGCGAAAAGAGCATGAGCAGATAATTGCGAACGTAAGAAGTTCGTCTTATGAATACAGTGAGAGCACAAAAGCATTAAGACTGTAATCTACACTATAAAATTTAAAATAAAGCAAGCGCCAAGCGCATGAATCAGTCGTGCACCACATGCTAGAGAGGGCAAAACAACGTTTGCCGGGTTTGCTGGTATATATATCATGATGTTGATTTTGCACAATGTGAGGCACCCTAGACGTTAGAAGTTGCAATAGAGCAAAGGTGGAAGAACATCAACCTATCTATGGCATTTCGCCTAAGTCAAATAAATAAAGAAGGAAGAATCAATATGCACATATAAATATTCACTATACAAAACATATTTCTGTTAAGTTTTTATATTTACGGTTTCTATATTACGCCGAATCCAGTTGGCATCTATTATCGATGTTTGATTTTCTGCCACTGCGTCTGTTGTAGCAGAATCACATGGACTTTTCAGGAAATTGGTGGCTGTATTTCTATGGCGCTTCAACAATTTCTTTAATATGAATACCTCCTTGATGCATTCCAAAATAAGACTTTGGTCATGATCAGAAGGACTCGTCTCTCGAGGCTTTTTTGATTGATTCAACTAAAAAATACTAATACAAGCTTCATTACAAATAACGGATCATGTTCAACCTCCCTATTCTCAGTACTTTATCACATTGAAATAGATTAATTCCATTAAAAAAATTTTTTTTAAGCTTTAGGTTCTTTTCTTGTATATTGAAAGCTTCATCATTATAGAAACTGTTTTTTATAAAAGTCCTTAAAGTCAATATTGCCAGTCTGTTAAGTTGAGTTTAACATATGGTATGGTGTTTCTAGAAAGAGGCATTTCTAAATGCAATTTGAATTGCGCGGGAAGCCGACGGTTGACTCATAGCACCAGCATGGTTGTTTCCTACGAAACTCAAATGGAATTTTTGAGTTTCCATTATTATGCGGCTTCAATTGCTCTATCAATTGGTGGCACACTATTTTTCAGAAACGCGCATTTGTCTCAAAAATTTTGTCCGCTATTGAAAATGGATCACTTTTGTTACGCAATATCTTTAAAATATTTTTTCACCATAATTTTCACTATTTTTAACAAATGCGGCAATAATACAATAATATCATTTAACAGTGTGTTAACACTTTTCGAAATAGCTCCTAATGTGGACCTGTGTCACGTGAATAAATTCGATAATTTAAAAAAAAGAGCTTTCCTAAAGGATTATTTCTGAAAAAATTTCCATAACCAAAAAAAAATTCTGCAAGGTTTTTTTTTGTGAATATAATTATCAAACGTATTAAATTGCTAAACTGTACTGTTTTGTGTTGTGCTTTTACACAAACAACAAATTCAACTAGAACATACGACTATTACCTAAAAAGTGAAAAATTTTATTTCGTGGCTAATACTACAATTACGACGTTTATTTGCACTAATAATTTCTGAAACAAAGTGATCTAAAATTGTTCAGATCAAAACGAAAAATACACGAGAGGGTCCCTCTCCAGAAGCGCAAGCATATTCGATAACAATAGAAGAATAGAAATGGAGAACGAAAGGGAGGCCCAAATATAAGCGGTGGTCTTATGCCAAGAGCAGTTATTAATACAACTGCGGGAGCAGATCAACGAGGTGAATATTAGCCAACAACAGCAGCAACAACAACCACAAGCCCAGAAACCACAACAAGTTCTGGAGCTATTTAAGAAAGATATAATTTAGCAATTCAGGCTGGACGACAACTGCGATAACTGGACGACCAGTATAACGTTCTAGCATTCATCAATTCAGTTTAAGCGGTGATGAGGCTCTAATCCAGTTCGGAATCAACGTCATAGCAAATGCAAAGATACCGGGAACAGTGGCGAACTATGTAAGGCAATTAGGACCGAATGCAACTTGAAAGCCATCGAAGCAAAAGTAAACGAGCAAATGCGGCCGAGAACAACATACGAAGACGTATACAATAGATGTAGATATATAAGAGAGAGCAATTTAAGAGAACTTTTTAGTATATTTATGAATGCTAAACATGAAATACATACGCCAAATATACATGTTTAATAAAACAAACCCGACAAATACACTTGAAAGCATTCACAAAATACATTACAAAATACATTCGAAAATTCATTCGTTTGGAGCCGAGAAAGAAAGTAAAAAAATCAAAGGAATAGCAGGTATTTGTATGTCATGCTCACTTCGTTGAAATCGAATAGCAAATGAAAACGAATGACGTAAAAAAAAACCAAACAAATACCATGCCAAATACAATACCAACCACTTCGGGAGGGAGAAAAAAGGCTCACAAACGGCTTCGTATGCCTTCGTACGCGACCCGAAGCACTCACATATATTTGTTCAACCATTTTCGCATAAACACCTGCTGAACAGCGTGTGCCAAGTAGTTATTCTTCTCGCATTTGTTTTCTTAGTTTGCTGCTTGTTTCGTTTGCATTCGGTCCGCATTCCAATCCGAACATTTGTGTTGTGTGAGGGGGTATTTGGAATCATTCATTCTATTTGGTCAACCGACTACCTGATGCTTGCTTCGCAAGACTCTAATATACACACCAGAACGCGTAGACACAGACTTGTTGAACATAATGCTAAAAAAGAATAGATACACCATACAGGGTGCACATTAACAAAAACGGGACAATTAATGAACTATACACGCAATACACACAATTGAAAGCACTGGATGATACAAGAGCAATAAACAGCAGATGTAGGAAACACTACCATAAAACACAAGCAAATATGATAAGAATACTAACACAAAACAACTCATCAAGAAAATAATAACTACAGCAATAATAACAATCCCAAAACTGTTGAGAAACTAATAGACTTGTTAGGAAAGGAAAAATACAATGTACGTATTCTTCAAACGCCAGAATAGAAGAGAACGGGCACTTTAATAAGTTCAATTCCAGTACATTATATGGAGTTAACATTAGTGGATTTCAAACAGGTCCATATTATTACTTATGTTATTAACATTATATTTTACTTATTACATTTTAACATTCCTCTTTAATGTTGATAATAATAAGATCTACTGCTAATTCATTAACGAGCAAACAAAGGAAAAATACATATTTATAAACATTCATTGCTTATTTTAGTTCGTGCATAATCCTAGTAGTTGAGTGCATTTAATATGTTTGACTTTAGAATGTTTTTTTGTTAGTACGTCGGCTGTCATATCATTAGAGGAACAATAATTTAAATTAATAATTTTATTATTATATATCTCCCTAATATAATGATAGCGAATATCTATATGCTTGTTTCTGGAATGATAATAAGGACTTTTACTTGATTTTGCGCGCTCAAGTTATCTCCAAAAATTTAAATTGTCTCAATATTTTTGATTAAATACATTTTGTTTAATAATTTTCTAATATACACAGCTTCTTTCGCAGTAAGTTAAATAGCCATATATTCAGCTTCGGCCACTAAGGATTGCTTCTTGCTCTCCCATGAGAAGACACAGCCACCAAGCATGAACGTAAAGGGTTTCCTATCGGTTGAATGCCGCCCCAGTCAGCGTCGACGAAGCCTACGACTCCTTTGCCTGTCTTCTCGTATTTGAGCTTTACGATTATGGCTATTTTGCTGCTACCAGATGCTCGTTATGTGGGTGTAAGATACTGAGGTACATACAGAGAGTAAGATATCAGGCCGCGTCGTGATAGTTAAGCGATTGGTACTCGGTTTGGTCAACACCTGGTACCAATGGAACTTTGCAACATTTCTTGAAGTTGTATTGCTGCATGAGTTGTGTAATGTGTTGCCGTTGCCCGTATAATGATTTCCTCAGCTTTAGGACTTTGTTGCCAGGGGCTTCAAACATTTTTGGTTGCTTCATATAAACGTCATCACTTAGTTGGCCATTTAAATATGCTGTTAACACATCCATCTGATTCACGGTATTGTATTGTTTTTTAGGTCTACCCCTGGTCCTCGTCTCGGTTTAACTTCACTGCTGCTCTCTTTAGATGAATCCGACTCGACATCCGTAGTCCCGTCTGCCTTTTCATCTGTGATGTCATCTAAAATTTGGTCGTAACTATTTTCGGGCGCATCGTTTACCAAATTTATTTTTTTTGTTGTGGTTAACAAATTCGGTTTCATCAAGAGAATCGGTGCTTTTACTAGGCTCAAGTTCAATACTAATACCCTGGGTGGTATTTTGCACAAAGGAAATATTACGACTAATGATGATATTGTTGTTGCTCTTATCAAATAATCGATAAGCCTTCGATCTTCATATCCAACCATAATGAGTTCCCTCCCCTTTGTGCGGAACTTCTTATGCTGAGTCTTACCCGATGCGATAGCTAAACAGTTGAGGTGTATTTCTATCAATGGAAGCGGGCACAGCGACCAGAGAAGAGCTTTTGTACTTTATAACCTGGTTACGACAATAGAGCGTCTACCTTCTTAATAAGGGCTAGAAAGTTCTTTGTCGAAGAGTTCCTGACCAGAACATGTGACATAGAGTCTTGTTCCAGGAAGTTTAGACGAAGTCTTAGGTCCGATCTACAAAGATCTAAATTTGGAATGGTGACTCCGGGGGAGATGAGCAGTTTAACTTGATGAAGGCAATTAATTCACTGTTTACTTGTAAATCACTTATTAAAAATATTTTTACTATATCACAACTATCACAGCTGGCCACAGACTACACACATGTTGTTTCGATTTGTTGGTGTTCGAGGTCATGTTGGCAGTCTGTGGCGATGTCCCCCATGTTGTTGAAGAACTTCTAATTTTGAGGATTTGTTGTCATACATGTTGGTAGTTTGTGCTGTTGTTTGAAAACATTCTCACTTTTCGAGAAACATTTCATTTGCTTTCATACATATTGGAAGTTTGTGACGTTGTTCGCCAACATTCTCTTTTTTCGAGAAACGTTTGTTGTGTGCACAGCATCGGGTAAATGAAATTGGACAGATATATTTGTAACGAATCAGAGGTCCTCAAAACTTTATCCGGTAGCGAGGAATCTCAGTGTTGCAGATAGCCTCTCATTTGGAGTGATGGCTTCTTGCAAATGTGTATTTTTTAAGTGAAACTTCAAACGGCGTCTTGGTAGTAACAATTTGAAAAATTTCGACGCCGGGATGCAGCGGTCTACGACAGAGATGAAAGAAAAATATGTCAGAGAAACAGAGAAGGAATAGGAAGGTGTCGCACTGACGCCTATTGTAGTTTCACTTCTGCATTTAGTTGTACGCGAAATTTTTCTTTTATCGGTGGAGTGACTAAAGTCAGAAGCTCACCGTATATTTCCGAATTCATTCTAAGAACATTTTTATAATGCTCTGGAGCATCCATTTCTAATTTTCCTAGTAATTTAACATGTGTTTGATAACTACTGTAGTATAACCACTCTTCCATCCATTCTCGCCTTTTCTTTTACTATTTTTACTTTGCTTTCTTTTTGCGCACAATTATATCATCATATACGCATTTTCTTCATGTTTACTTTGCGACTATTTCAGTAAAAATTATGTTTGTTCGATCAGTTGGCAGTTTATGACCGACCGTCTTCATACAAATCGAAACAACATGTTGGTAGTCTGTGGCCTTTAGCGTAGACTTTCTGGAAAATGTACGATTATTGTGTGAAAAAAATCGATGACGATTAAAAATTCAATCCTAAGGGAATCGATTATGTGAGTTGTATTTAGCGCCAATAATCGATTATAATCGATGCATAGATTTTTCTTACATCCGTAATGATAACGTACGCTAGGCATTGTCCCAAAATAAATTCTGGGATTCCCCAAATATAATAAAATAACACTAAGTTGAAAAAGCAAAAAGAAATTCAATCTAAAAATTAAATAACTTTAATCCGTCTAGAAATATTAAAGAAATAGAGAAGAAATATTCTACTTAATCTCAAATTAAATTCGGAAGGTTTACAAGACAAGCAAAAGACATCGAAAATCTTAACAAACAGATATCACTCTTTCATAAAAAGAAAGCGGGTACCGTCACATATTTGCGACATACCAGCACCTAAAGACCAAAATATACAATCAAAAAATAAAAGAGCATATACACAAGATAATTAATAACTATGATATATGCACAGGGGGAAAATATGATCAAGAAAACGTTCCTACATACGGAAATACCAAAAACATTCAATGGAATAGTGCGCAGAGATTCATATGTTAACAGTAAACAAGTAGTCATAATATTTATAGACAAATTTTCCAAAGTAGCAACATGCTCCCACCTATCCGACAGAAACAGTCGAAAGCTAGTTAAAAAGTTCAGGGAATTTATGGCAACAAAAGGCAAGGCTTCAAAATTCATATTCGACAATGAATTCAACAACATAAACATGAATTCCTAAAGCAAGAAAATTTAGCATACCACTTTACTAAACAAATAGCCACACGCAAAACCCTGACATAAAGCGGCTTAACAATTAAATTACAGAAAAAATAATAACACTGATTCTAGAAGGCAAACTCCCTATAATAGATCAAGTGTTCAAAGCAATATACCCCTAAATAATAATACTCATCACAGCACTACAGAATGTTCACACTTTGTAGAACATAAGAACATAGCCAAGTACGAACAAATATATAACACAATGAAGAAAAACAAAGAAAACTAGATACAAAGATAGCAAGGATTTATAAATCACTATAAGAACATCACAAAAAGAAATAATAAAATTCATAACACCCCAATTTATTCGTAGTATTCATGAAGCCAACATTAAAAGATCATACAGAATAAGAAAACCAATACTTTAAGCTATACATGAGGTAAGTTAAACACACAGATCGAAAATAATAACGTGATCTAGAAGAATTCATGGACAAGGGGGGAGAAGTTACGCACCCTCACCACACTCGACACAAACCATACAAAAACAATGTAGCAAGTAAGCATATAATTCATAAAATGTGAACGCCGAGAATCTGTAATATAGTATAAGTACAGCCCTAAACAATTTTAATGGTAATGATATTCTTGGAATATAGCATTCGAAACAAAAGTGAGTGAATTAATAATTCGCGTTTTCGAAAACGTAATTCACGTAGCAAGTATCGATCATTGGTAACCTTGTCAATGCGTGGGCTACTTCTTCTTCTACTTCTTCTTTTTCGCCATATACACATACACATACATATACACATACAGATGCAAGATAGCCAAGCGAAGAGCAAGACGCATTTGTGCGAACAATCCAGTTAACGCGCAACAATTTTATGAAATGTTTAAATTACTTCTTTTGTTTTTAATAAATAAAGTTAACCTTCAGAGCGCTATTTAAATTTTCATAAATAAAAGCTCTAAAAGTGCCAGTTTCCCTAAACTTGGCTCTTGTGCATTTTGGGGTTTCTTTGTGCCTAATATTTTTATAGCGTTTTATGAATACCCGTCTTCTATGTGTCTATTTGTGTTATATATTTGTTCGTGCTTGGTGTTCTGTGCTGCAAAGGGTGAGCATTGTATGGTGCTGTGGTAAGTGTTGTTGTAATAGTATATCGCTTTGTATACTTGGTCTATAATGGGAAATTTGTCCTACATATTTACGTTATCTTCTCTGTAATTGTGTTGTTTATCCATTCTATGTTAACATTTCCAATGTGGATGTTTTGTTTCGTAACGTGGTATGCCATGTTTTCTTGTTATAGGAATTCTTTGACGTTTATATTGTTAAATTCATTGCCGAAGAAGAACTTCGAAATCTTGCCTTAGTCGCTATGAATTATTGGACTGACCTAGGACTGCTTCTGTCTTCCAGGTAGAAGTTTATTGCTGGAGTGAATTTATCTATAAATATTATGAAAGGTTGCATACTGTTGACGTATGTGTCAGTGTGTACTATTTCGTTAACTGATTGAGTTGTTTCTGTATGTATGAATTTTATTATTGATTTTCTATGGTATATTCGTCATGTACATGTGTCGAAGTTATTAGTAATCTTATGAATATATTTTTTATTTTCGGGTTGTATAGTAGTATTTGTTTGTTGTGAATATACCGCAGTGTCCGCTTTTTTTATGAAAGAGTGTTATATGCTTATTATTGTTCTTCAGGGTTTTCGATTTATGATGTGTATTATATGCATTTGCGAGTTTCGTTTGGGGTTCATCGTTGTATTCTTTTTCTATTATCTTTAATAGGTGTCTTTTTTGTTCTCCTTTTCGACTGTTTTGTCTTTCACTCAAAATAATATATATATATATATATATATATATGTCACACAAGATGGGGAGTTTTCTTCCTCTTTCGTAATTTTTCCCAAAATAGCACACCAGGTTATCACTGTTTCGCTATTTACCTTATATATTCGAATGTGTTAGCCGTTGGTTTTTTTTGCTAAAAGTTTATTTTGTTTCTTTATTTTTTTGAAAAGAGCTCGAAAATTAAAAGAAAGACTATATTTGAATTTAACCTTTGACTGCGCCAATAATATATTCTAAGGAATACTTGAATAATAAAAACTGAGGCTCGAGTCACAAATCACTTTTTGTCGTGAAAGAATTATTGACTGTAATTGTGGTGATGAGGTTGATTTCTGCATAAAACTTCGCAGCGTTGATTTGCTGATCCAAACAAAAAATGTGCACCAAGCAATCAAGCTAATAAAAAACATATGAAAGACGTGTATAACGTTGGTTTTATATTTTATTATTATTAAATATATCGAATTCGACTCTATACAACGTTGTTCTTTTTAGAGCAGGTAATCGACCGCTCAAATTTTGGCGCTGCCAGACTGTGTGCGCTTACAGTTCTGACCTTCGTAGCATCCTCGCCCGAATCGTCTTTGTCTTCTTTTTCTTCTCCTGAGACATCTGATTCGTCTGGGCGGTAGCTGACACCACAGCTTTAGTTGATCCGATTCGTAACTGACATGTACTGCCGTTGTGTGCCTTGAGAGTGTGGCAAGTCTTCGATAATATACCGATCCTTTGGCAAGACTTTTGTTATGAGGAAAGGGCCTTTATAATGGAGTGTTAGTTTCCGCGACGTCCCTTCAAAAACACCAACTAAGTCATTAAACCTATGCGAACGTAACTAAAATGCCCGAGCTTAACACCCATTCAAAATCATTCAAATACAACTGTATGGGCGCGTTCAGCTGAAGTCATTGCTCATCATTTTGTCTGACTTACCGCCCTATTCTGTGCACTCTATCTATAAAATTCATATTAATTGAATAGTTAGAAGCGTTTGCCATTTTTGTTATTCTGGAGCACATGGAAAGCTTCATTAATAAAAAAGCTGTTTTTCGTAATAGTCCAAAAAATACCATACCACAGCGGAGAGTATGATAATTTTTTGCTTAAAGAAGCCTCACTTCGCCTTGTTTCACTGGGCAAATCAATTCTGAAATTGTTTGGATTGGGCGGGAGACCTACGGTTGGCTCATAGCACCGACATGGTTGTTTCCTACGCACTTTTGGTATGACCCATGTGCGTAGAATTATAGAGACGCCAAGAAACGAAACTCAAATGGAATTTTTGAGTTTCCATTATCCTGCTGCTTCAATTGATCTATCGATAGGTAGTACAATAATTTATAGAGTCGATAGTTTCTCTCAAAAACATTGGCCGATACTGAAAATGGATCACGCAAAGATTTCAAGACAAATATTATACAAATTTTCTTCATCTTCCAAAAATTTTGCTAAAAGGCAGCAAATCATCTTGTTATTTATTTCGTCTGTGTTTATAGTGTGCTAAATATTTTGACATGACATGATGAGGAGGTGTTAAAGAATCGGCATTAGATAGAGCAAAGAGCTTTTCTAAATGAGCAAAATCACCCAAAAAATCCCATAAAAGTGTTTTGTCGCTTACTGCCAATACAAATCTATCAGTGAGGCTAGATTTGTAAAATTACGACGCTTAGCTACTTCGCAAATAGCCTTTTTCATTTCTGAGTTAAATATTTTACAATTAACGTATTTTTTATTTTATTTTTTATTTATTTATTTTTTTTTTTTTAAATTAGTAGGTACGCAATGACCATACACTGATCTCACATGGGGCAGGCCCAAGTGGCATCAATATTCACCCAGTTACATAGACTGGGCTCAGCTGTTGTTAATTGCTAATTTCTTTGGTGAATATGCGATAGCAAAGCTAATGTCTACGTACTAAATATTTGGCTACAAATAAAAACATCATCAGCCTCTAACAAATAATCATGCAATATTAAACTAAAGCTAAGATTTAATTTAGAATTCAATACCTAAAATGATATAGACAATTCAAACAAAAATTTAGGTTACAAGTTTAGAAAGTAAGTTATGCATTAATTCAACGACGCCAACAATTTAGAGGTGGAAATTTCAGAGTTTAGAACATCAGGGCGAAGAAAAGTCTCAACGAAAACAATAATGTCGGAACTGAAAGAAACACTTCTAAGATAAAATGAAGAACGTTTACACTTTAGCCCTCTAACATTTTGAAAATGTAGTGTTAGTTTTTTGGAGCATTGGAAGAAGCAGAAGATGTAGATGAGGCAGTGACTGGTAAGGTAACCTGCAAAGGACTAGTTTTTTTCCAAGGAATAAACTCATGGACCACCATATGGGCAGGCCAGAATTTAGCATCACAAATGACAGAAAATACTTCCAAAGAAACTGAACGCTTAAAAGAAGAGCCTTCTCTAGGTCTAGAAAAATTAAACTTATGAATATTAATATTCGAAATGTTGCATGCTATTGATGATATATAGCGTGCAACGTCGTCACAAGTTGTCTCCTTATTCAACCTGGAAATAAAAACGTGTTTACGAGGATGCAGAACATGGCAATGGAGTAGAGGTAGTGTTAGACTGCGAAGAACTCTTAGGGGGAGGCACAGTACAGCACGAGCTATAGACTTTAGTAGAAGATGGAGCAGAAGTTACAGTAGTAGGACAGGGAATAGAGGAATATAAACAAGTAGTGGGGAGAAAGTTGAAAGCGACAGATGAAGAAGTAGTAGAGGGTGTAATGGTAAGACGAGCTACTGGATTTGGTACGGGATGTAACGATTTGGTAGATATAGAAGAAAGTATAGAAGAATAAGTGGGTAAAGGTTGGGAAGACGGAGAAAAAGTTGGAGAAGTTGAAGCTGAAGTCACAGTATTAGGAAATGGAATAGAGGATGACGAATAAGTAGTCGGGGGAAAGTTAAAAGCAACAGATTATGTAGTAGTAGAGGGAATAGTGGTTGAAGAAGCTTCTGGAATTGGAGGGGGATGGGACGATTGGGTAGATATGGATATATTCTGCATTCCACTCATCTGTTAAATATATATTAAGAACATAAATATATATAATAAAAATTAAATAAATAAATATCTTTACATTTCACTTTCAAAGCAACTAATAACAACACAAATTATTTTTTTTTAAATGTGTTAAAATGTTAAAATGCTTAGTAATCGCAATCACTAAATTTTCAATGAAATTGTGAATTAGATATGAATGAGAACACCATTCACGTTACAAATACCTGGGTGTGTATTTGGATGGGCGACTAACTTTCAAGACGCATATTTCAAGTATCACGAAATCCTTAAGACAGAGGATTGGTAAATTGCATTGGCTTTTAACTAGCAGGAATAAATTGTCTTTGGAAATAAGGTGAACATTTTCAAAACCATAATTGCTCCTGCTTGGCGATACCGTTTGCAGGTGTATGGCATAGCAGCGAGGTCAAACATCACGAAGGTGAGAGTACTGCAGGCCAAGACATTGGTAATGCTTACTGGTGCCCCTTGGTTCATGCGAACGGCAGACCTTGAAAACGACTTAAAAATACCGAAAGTTGGCAATGTGATAAATCGTCATGCCAAGAAATATATAGAGAGATTGAAAAATCATCCAAATAAACTAGCAAGGCGCCTTCTAAAACGACGCAGAATGGAAGGAGTTAGGGTGGCGAGACGGCTGAGAAGATCGCACCCTGCCGACCTCCGTAATAGATCATTTTTATATTATATCCACACTATACTATATCCCCACTTATTATTTAAGTTGTTTCGTTAATTTTTATATATACAATTTAATTGAAGTTGTTCTAATAATAACAGAAAAATTAAATATAAAGGAAATAAATAAAAAAAAGATATGAATGAGCGAAAGGCATCAAAAAAGGTCATCAAACACTTCTGCTGAACGCGCTCTATGCGCCCAGCAACAACTCAGCCCAGCACATAATTACCAATGAAATTGTTTCAAAACTGCACCCAAGTAAAAAACCAAAAGTACTTCCGCACTCAACTTCAACAAAATTATTCAAAAAACTAAGATCTAACTCCAAAATTAAAAAACTCTTCCCAATCAACATGGTCCGGACAAGCTCCGACAACTTGGAAGAGCAATAAGTTATATTCAACCCCAACACATGTCCTCGGCAGGCTGGGTGTGGAGCTTACCCAGGCTACATACGGAATAGCCGCCTTTAGAAGTCGGCCACCAACTCGAATGATCTCTACCACTGTGCCATCGATTTTGACACAATCTATGAATGGCGAAAATTTCTGATAGCTAGTTTGAAGTGACCCGCCAACGCGTTGATGTGGCATTCAGCGGTAGGATGTTTTTGTTAAAGACGCGCAATTATTCATATGAAAGTGTTTTTTTTTAGCTTCTTAGTTGATGCATAAAGAAAGTGCTGTACTGTAATTGATCTTTTTACTGGTGCTCCATTAAACACTACATAAACGTTATGATACGTAAAATGCGCAAGTATGATGAACTATTAAAGATTATTGACTCTATCAATGATTTAATATGCGGTTTGGTGCATGCTAGAGCAACGGACTTTCTTGCCCCCGGCAACAAAGTCGATTTTATTTCGATTCCATCAGGTCGTGGGCAGAAGTTCGACTCTAATCTCAAAACGTCTGGGCCATGTACCCAGATGATAATGATGGTATATGTCTCCATATATTCTATATTCTATTTGGCACAAAACTGTTCAGACTCAACGCATTCATTTCAAGCCAGTGTAATACTAATTTCGAGTCTGCCCCAAGGTAAACGTTGGATGCATACGGTCCGACCTTGTGTTTAATTACCTCCGTGTTATATCGTGGTAATGACTGCGTCCGAACTGGAGCTACTTTAGATTTTGCAACAAGAAGACTGACCTTTACTTCATCATTCCTCTAGGCCTTGACGTATATAAAGCAACCATAAGCTCGTTGGGAAGCGTTAGCGAATCCATGTATTTCACAAACCATAGGAAGAGGGTCATCCCATCCAGCTTTTGCAGCCAGATTTCTTGCACCATAATTTTAGCGCGTACAATGATTGGACTCAAAAGACCCATGACATATTATATACGAGCACCGACGGAGAGTACGGAACGTTTGTCGAAGTCGAAGGTTCTTCGACTTTCGGCAACTCATAGCGTAAACAAAACGTGTCTGATGTTGTCTTTCATGAAATCCGTAATGCTTTTGTTATGCTATCACTATGTTTGATGGGAATCTCCGTCATTGCATCATGAATTTGAAAATGGTTAGAGTTCCAATTCGCAAATTTCAGGCCATGTAACCCGAGAATTTAGTATATTTCAGTATGCTTTACTTGCAATTCCTGTAGGGTTTCAGCTTCAGTCAGAAAGTCATCCACATGTAAATCTTCTTGCAATACTTGGGATCCAACTGGATACTGATCAGTATGAACTGCTGCAATATGATATAGACAACGAAATGCCAAAAACGGTGATGAGGCCATGCCGTAATTTATTGCATTCAGCTCGTACGTTTGAATTGGCTGACCTTCATTGTATCTCCAAAGAACCATTGGATATTTTCTATCAGCCTTATCAACAAAAAACCGTATGTACATTTTAGAAATATCAGCAATTAACGCAAATTTGTGCAATCGCAATGCTATAAGTGTTGTGAACAAGGTCTGATGAAGTGCTGCTCCAACTGGTAGTATACCAAACGATTCGGAGTTATTCGCGCCGTAGCGTCAAAAACCACGCGCAGTTTTGTCGTTTCACTTTCAGGTCGTAAAACGCAATGATACGTAATGCAAATAAGGTTAATTGAAATTGACTGTATTAACTGTATTAGTGTTTTATTTGTCAGTTTCTTTGTAGCTTTCTACAGGGAGTAGTCGGTACAGCTAGTCGGTGTTAGCCTCTGTAAATACTTCGTTATTTCGAAATTTTTCTGATTTTGGGGATATTTTCTAATTTCTTTAGTTGCCTTGTTATATTTCTTTTTCGCATCGGGGAATCTGTAAATGGTCCATGATTTTTTCAATTTTCGTTTTGTACATATAAATTTGCGAAGCGTAGGGGGTGTGTATCGTTTTAAATGGTGTATTATCTTGTCCGGAGTTGCTTGCAATACTTCCTTTTCAATAGTAGTGTTATACAGCGCAAACACATTAATGGACAAAACAACAATTGTTTCCCTAAATAAAAGTCGCAAGCTGTACCGTTCCTTCAAGCAAAATATTGCGACGAAAGATTCGCGACATAAATATGTAGAAGCGCAGTTTAATATGCGCAGTTTGTTCTGTATGTGGTATGGCAGTTAATATACGCAGTTTATTCATGTTTATCGAAGCACAAGCAGGTGTGCACTAATATGTTATGTATTTAGAGTAAGCGTCAGTTCTTCGTTGTATCTTGTGTCAAAAAGTCAAATGAAGAATTAAAATAAATTAAATAAGGATTTAAATCTCATTTAAAAATAAAATTGAAAATAAGAAAGGGTAAAATTAAGGTAAAAAGTTAAGTAAGGAATATTAGCGACGCTTCGGGTGTTAGCAATTCTAACAGAGGTGACTCAAACCAATCTGACTCTATCTGACTGAGTTGCGGTGGTTTCCTAGTGATACCTCATAGCTACATGACAACTGTACATCAACTACGACAACAACAACAACGACAACGTCAAGTGCCTCCCAGTATATAGTGACGCATTCAAGCGTCATACCTGAAATATGCTTGTACGTTGATTTGAAGACTGAAGTTTTGACTGGCGCTGCCCCGGTGCCAGCTGTTTCTTTTAGCACGGTCCCAATTTGTACCATAACTGCGACTCCTTGTGCTCAGGTGTTCTGGCAGACGGCTGCTTCACCCAGTCCACTTTCTCGTCATGGTATGCCAAAAAAGGGGAAAAATGGGTCAGCCCAAACCGCGAAATCTTCTATTTTTTTGGAAAGTCCTGGCACATCATCAAATCGCATTGCTCTGCTATCTGACGCTGGGAATGAGGATGAGACCACTGAAACACTTACCGAAGAAAATGGTTCTTGACGCTGATGCTTTGCTTGAGGGAATTAATACTGAAACCACTCGGAGGACTAGAAAACCACCCCCTATCGACATTGATAATGTGAGTAATGCTCACTTTTGGAACAGGAGCTGGCTCTGGTCTCCAGATCAAACAGTTTCTCGCTTAAAGTTATGTTTTCTTTTTTTTTCATATAATATATATTGTATTTATTTAAAATAATTATTAATTAGTTTTCTACTACCCGCAGTGGCAGCCTAACCTAAATGTATATAAAAGAAAAAGAAAAAATAATGTAAACCTATGACTTACAAACAACTAATAAAGATTAATACCTATTTACATATTTACAATTACGTATTTATATAAAGAGAGGACCCTCGTAGGAAGATCCTGTGTGTGACACCTTTTGAGGCTTCTTTTTCTGGCTCTCGAAGTTAGCCGTCTCGCAAGTGAGAACCAAGGCACTCTAGATATTTCCCCGCTTGTGCCTGGATAACATCGCCGACTTTAGGAACCCTAAGATCCTTTTCTATATCCCTTGTACGCATGTACCAGGGAGCATTGCAAATTTTTCCAAGCGTTTTAGCTTGAACAATTCTGATTTTATTCATATGCGACTTAGCAGCTATGCCGTATACTTGCAGCGCGTACTTCCACATGGGGCTTAAAATTGTCTTGTATATTATTGTCTTGTTATCCAAGGACAGCTAGCTCTTGGGGGACAACAGCCACGACATTTTTCCAGCTTTTGCCAGAACGGACCGCTGAACCATTGTTACATGTCTCTCAAATGTAAGTCTCCTGTCCAGTATGACTCCAAGGTATTTATGCGCAGGCTTGTGCTTCAGAACAGAGCCTAGCAACGACATGCCAGGGCAAGATAATGGCCGTGTGGCATACGTAACACAGGCATGTTGGCTGGCATTGATGCCTATATTCCAGTATAGAGCCCACTTCTCAAAGCAGCACACGTATTGCTGCAAAGACTCCGTGGCAACTTTTATACTAGGACTTCCGGTTAGCACTGCAGTGTCGTCCCCGTAAGTTACTATGAGTGCGTTTTCCTCATCCACTCGTGTGACTACACTTGTTTTAGGCATGTCTGCCTAATCGAATACAGCATAGGGCCTAATACGCTGCCTTGAGGTACACCAGCGCAGATTGGTCTTCTTGTCGATTTCTCACCATCTATTAGAACACGAAAGCTTCTGTCCGTTAAAAAGCTCCTGACAAGTTGGAACAGTTGAGGGGTAAGTAGGTTCTTCAGCTTGCTGAGAAGGCCTTCATGGCACACCCTATCAAAGGCTTACTGGATGTCCAAGAAAACTGCTACTGCGTAAATTTTAAGTTCCATGGCATCCAAAGCGAAGTTAACCACACGGTTCAGCTGCTCCGGGGTGTCTCAACCTTAAGATGCTTTTGAATATCCAAATTATAAACAATACAGCTCTCGTGGGAAGAAGTGTGAGCGTCTTGTTATCCAAGAGATCTTCGCCTGGGGATTTTTTGCACTTTAGATTTTTAATTTGTTGATTCACTTCTTGCAACGTTATGAGAAATGATACTGTAAGTGTCTATACTGAGGATTCTGAATCGTATCGTATTCTGGTTCGTCACCTAAACGAGCGTAACATTAAACACTACACATACCAGTTTAAGGAGGATAAAAGATGAAGGAAGATAAAGCTTTCAGGGTAGTTGTTCGCAACTTGGACAACACCACCCCCCAGACTATTATCAAGGAAGCCTTTTATACAAAAGGCCACAATGTCACCGGAGTGTATAATCCCAACCCCCGCAAATTAATCACCAATGGAGCAGGCACTGAAAAGATGGTACCAAACAACTTCTTCTTCATCAACCTTGCCAAGCACCTAACAATAAGGAGGCTCTGAAAATTCAGCATATAGGCAGGCAACGTGTCCTGGTGGAAATTCCAAAAAAGAACCTGAATGTCATTCAGTGCTATAGATGCTTTGGATTTGGGCACACCAAAAATTACTGTCTGGTACAGTTGATTTGTGGAAAATGTGGGCAAAATAATATCACCACCCAATGTTTTGCTGTGGAGGACCTTTGCTGCATAAATTGCGGTGAGAAACATGCTGCTTGGAGTAAGGACTGCCGAGTATTAAAAAGAAATTAAACAACCTAAAACTCAAAATATCAATATCGGCGCGTGGCAGCAAGAGGGAATATTCTATGAGAAGAGTGAGTTATATCCCGGCGGTAATGATCAAGGGAGACACATTATATGCGGACACACTACGTGCAGGTTTGCATATAACTAATCCTCCGAAGAGATCTTGCAATGTTAACAACCGAGCTGTGCATCTACAGCAATCACCACAGACCCCTGACAGCATTAGCAAGTTAGAAGCTGCAATAACAGCCCTCACAGCTAAAGTTGACACAATTACATTAATGTTTAATGAACTGAAGGAGAGCAATCAATTCCTCAAACAATTATGCCTCAATTTCGTGAATGCCCGTAAATGATGCCCCGTCCACTCAGCCTTGGATTGTGGAATGCTCATGGAATTTCTGAGCATGTTGAGCAGCTTAAGCATTTCCTTACCACCCATAACCCATGATGTGTTGCTCATCATTGAGACATGGCTGCAAACTGGAGTCCAGATCTCTATACCTGGCTACAACATTCACAAGGCAGACCATACCAGCAACAGGCCTAGAGGAGGAGCGGCTATGCTTATTAAGCAAGAAATCTGCTATTCTTTACAAGAGCCAGTGAGAACAGCGAATTACAGATGGCCACCATCCATATTTCAACCATTAGCGGAGAGTTAATAGTCTCCGCATTTTATCTCCCTCCGTATCTTAATTGGTTAACTGTACACTTCGAACATATTTTAAGCAGTCTAGGAAGAATGTTTCTCATAGGTGGAGACTTTAATGCCAAAAGCAGATTCTGGGGTAACTTTAGAGCGGATACAAGGGGTAGCTGCTTACAGGAAGTTGTGCAAAACTCATCAGCTCAAATTCTGGCAACTGGTCAAAAGACCCATTTCCCGTACGCCCAAAGACACACACCCAGCGCTATTGATTTTTTCTCTTATAGTGGGTTGCGTTCGGACGAGTAGTCTATCAGGACTGAGTATCAATTTTCCTCTGACCATCTTCCCTTTTGGGTTGATTTTGATTCCGCTCCGAAGACCAAAACAATAAAAGGACGACTTCTGCTACCTGGAACTCACTTAGCTGCATTTCGCCTAGGTCTGGATGAATCTATAAATTTAAACTTGGAAATCCTGGTGCCCGAAGACATTGAAGACGCGCACTCGATCTTTCTAAATAAGGTGCACTCAGCTGCTCTCATTGCCGCCTCCTTAAATCCACCACATGGCTCAAAAGTGCGTTCTGGACTTCCCCCAGATATTGAAGCACTGCTGCTTATTAAGAGGAGACTTAGATGACAGTTTTGTCGCACCCGGCATCCTATTGTGGACAAGGTTTTTCGTAGAGTGTCGAATAGAGTCAAAAAGCTGCTGACGCTCCATAAACAGGAAGAAAAGGACAGGTATTTGTCAAATGTCTCCCCCGACGACCTGACAAAGTACTCCTTGTGGAAGCTGGCGAGAAGGTAAAAACAACAGGTAACCCCAAAATTTCCAATCAAGAAGGCTGGCGGACCTGAGCTAGATCTTTAAGCGAGCGAGCCGAGGGTGTCGCCGTGAAATTGGAAGCTCGATTTGGGTCATATGATACCAGCTCAGAACTCAGGGTCCGACCTATCCAGATGAGACTTGAAAGTGCCGTCCAATTATGAATCCCAGTTCCTCCCATTACAGCCGAGAAAGTCTCAGCACATATTAAACTCTTGAACACTAAAGAGGCTCCAGGTGAAGATAGACTAGACAACTTTACTTTACTTAAGGCAATGCCGTTAAAAGCTGTGCTATTTCTGGTCCTCATTTCTAAGACAGTGCTGAGATTGGGATATGTGCCGAAACAGTGGAAGAAGGTGAGAATTTGCATGATTTATAAGGCTGACAAGAGCCCTTACACCTGAGATTCCTACAGGCCAATTAGCCTGGTACCCACTGTAGAAAAGTTGTTTGAACCCCGTTTGCTGACACGGATGTGGACTTAAAAAAGGTAAACCAAATAGTTCCCCCCTTTCAATTTGGGTTTCGTAAGTCCCACGGAACTCCAGAGCAGCTGAATAGGCTGGTTAACTTTATTCTCAAAGAATTTGAGGCTAAGGATTACGTGGTGGCAGCGTATCTTGACACAAAGCAGGCCAACAACCGAGTTTGACACGACAGGTTGCTCAGTAAGCTCAAGAATCCCTTACTGCCTCAACTACGGTTAATCGTGCGCAGCAACCTTGAGAACAGGACCTTTTCAGTGGTACTGGATGGTGTGGAGCATCAAGGCTATTTGTGCAGGTGTCCCCAAGTTTAGTGTTTTATGGCCTACACTCTATACCCTGTTCCCGCACGACATGCACACTGGATCAAAAATACCACTGAAGGATCCTCTGGATATGATCATTGCCACGTTTGCAGACGATACAGCCATCCTCGTTAGAAACAAGTGCATTTACGTAGCTGGACACGACGTTGGGACATTTGCATTAACAAAAACAAATTTGCCAATGTGACGTACGCCTTACGGCCGGATTTCTGTCCGGGAGTTTTCACTGGAGACCAGCTGCTGGAACACCATTCAAGTTACAAATACCTGGGTGTGTATTTGGATATGCGGCTAACGTTAAAGACGCATATTTCAAGTATCATGAAATCCTTAAGACAGAGGATTAGGAAATTGCGTTGGCTTTTAAATAGCGGAAATAAATTGTCCTTGGGAAATAAGGTGAACATTTAAAAAGCAATTATTGGTCCTACTTAGCGATATGGTTTGCGGGTGTATAGCATAGCAGCGACGTCAAACATCACGAATGTGAGAGTACTGCAGGCCAAGACATTGCGTATGGTTACTGGTGACCAATGGTTCATGCGAACGGCGGACCTTGAAAACGATTTAAAAATACCGAAAATTGGCGATGTGATAAATCGTCAGGCCAAAAAATGTATGGAGATGTTAAAAAATCATCCAAATAATCTAGCAAAGCGCCTTCTAAAACGACGAAAAATGGAAGGAGTTAGTGTGGCGAGACGGCTGAGAAGATCGCACCATGCCGACCTCCGTAATAGACCCTTTTATTATTATATCCACACTATACTTTATCCCCAATTACTATTTAAGTTGTTTTGTTAATTTTTGTATATACAGTTTAATTGAAGTTTTCTAATAATAACAGAAAATTAAATATAAAGAGAAAAAAAAAAGAGTAAGCGTGAATAAAGTAAATGAAATCGAGTATTCCCTTGTTACCATTATTGAGAGAGTATATGCTATTTCTAAGAACGTGGCCAAAGAGAAAGAAGGATGTCTTTGCCGAACGTGGCCCGGACGTTGATGTGCGGAAGAAACGACGTGAAGCACAGTGTTTGTGCGTGTGGGTTAATGTGCCGAGAGCGAAGTAAAAGAACGACTTAAATCAATGATCGTTTGAAAAGCAGGAGTTAGTTGAGGTTGGCGAATTGAATAGCACAAAACGTACCGGGACAACAATACACCCTCCCCGACATCAGAGGTGGAATACGCCGCGTCTCAAATAAATACTGATGATCGTTTGCGTATTATTTTGGAGTCACAACACCGCAACTTCTTGGAATTAATTAAAGCGGTGCAAAGTATGCAACATGAGTCGAAAGAGGCAAACATATTTACTCTTCCAAAATATAATCCTGATCATGATGGCGCCGATGCTCTTGCTTGGTGCTCGACTGTCGACTTGATTATGTCTGAAAATCAATTAGAGGGCAGCGCTTTTCTTATGGCCGTAAGTAAATCTTTAGAGGGAAGTGCGTCTCATTGGATGGCTCAGATATGATTCACCGGTATGACATGGGAACAATTCAAGGAATTGTTCTTGCAGCAATTTGATGGCAACGAAACTCCAGCAGCTACATTGATAACGGTCGCCCAAAAGAAGGAGAGTGTCTTGCACTGTATGGAAGTGACGTGACTACTTACATGCAGGTGGAAGTCGATGACTACAGAAGAAATGGCCGTATTAGCATATTTGGCTTAAATAGATAAATATTTGGCTTGGATAAATAGATATCGTTTGAAATTGCAAATCGCAAGTGCACTGTCAAGTCGACTAGTCGTCTCCTTTCGCTTTCCGAATTTAACAACACAAAAAACTAAATCAAGAGACAAGATAATCAATTGTTCTTATCTCAAAATGCC